>JARQZJ010000017.1:985000-1210000 GCA_030704895.1 Henosepilachna vigintioctopunctata
TGCGAAACTTCCACTGCTTGTACCAGCACTACCAGCATTTACCTGATACTTGTCTTTTTTATTCTTTATAAAGCAATCTTTCAACATGTATCCCTTCTTCTTGCAGTAATTACATTCTATATTTCTGCACTGATTTTTCAGATGACCCACTTTTCCACATGCAAAACATTTTTTGGTTAATATTTGTTTTGATGTTTGATCTGTTGATTTCCCGTGAAAACTCATTAGTGCCATTGAATCTTCATCTTTTTTTTCTAACCTTTCTTCTTCAATTGAAAGACAGGCAGTTAAATTCATTAAAGTTTGATTTGTTGAACTGACACTCTCCCATGCAGACCGGAAATGTTTAAATTCTTCAGGAAGGGCCATGATAATTTTTGTCATTATCATTCTCTCTGGAATATCTCTCCTTGTTGCTTAAGTTTGCCGTGTAAGTTTGTTACTTTAGTAATAAAGCTGTTCACTGATTCATTTTGAAACTTCAGGTTATAAAACTGTTCAAGCAATAAATGGACACCAACTTCCGATTTTCTTTCATAAACACCTTCTAGCTTGTCCCACATGTCTTTTGCTGAGGTACACTGTATAATGCATGACAATACCTCATCTTCCATTCTTAGCACAAGGACTTCTTGGGCGCGGGCATCTTTGATTTTAGATCTTGCGATATTTTCGTCGATGTCAGTAGGTAAACCTTCATTGCCATTGGTAATTTCTAGCAATCCTTTGCCATCAGAACAACCTTTACTTGGAATTTCCAAACTTTCCAATTTGAGTTGTTAAGTTTATTCACTGTAACCTCTATGTTTTATGTTTCAACCACGTGTTATCACTACACCAGTAAATAAACTTACTTACAGATTACTACCACAATTTTTAATATGCTGGGCCCATAACCTATGGTGGAAGCTTGTGATAGTAATAATTAATAATAATGTTTATTTTATATAATCTTTATTACACTACTCTCTTACACAGTTAAGTTGCTTACTTCTTAACTCGCTACTAGAAGGGACGCCATTTTTTTTTTGCACAACATGGCTTCCTGCTTTTTATTGCCAACCTAAATTCTAGTACAATACCAAGTAAGTTGTGATTGCAAACACAATCACACAAAGTAACAATAAATCGAGCTATCCCCACAAACTAATCTCTCAAAAACCCCGATCAAACTGATGATAACACCATCCCAAACCCATCAAGCAATCATCAGAGGCACATAATGTCAACGACAAACAAACCAATAGGCCACACATAAGGCATTCAATGAATCAAATATCTTCCGAGTTTAACTTTAAAGCTCTTCAACGACTCACTAGATCTAATATCTGCTGGCAACTTCACAGTAGCACTTTTTTTAGTCTTATCAATATGTAAGTCATTTCTTCCTCTAGTCAGGTGATCTTATAGGTGTCAGCCTACTGCAACTGAGTATTATTCTTATGCAACGATTCTGCAACTTCTGCAACCGATCCTTTTGATTAGCATTGAACAGAAAAATTATCGAGGCACAATATAAAATACTACATCGGTCAAAATGTGGCTAAACAATAGCCTGATATTTATTATAGACATTCTATATAGTTATTCTAGACGTTACAGACAAATTAGCAGATATTCTCATGAAATAATAATAATAATAATAATTGCTTTATTTCAAATAAAGTGAAAACATTGTTTACATTACAAATGAAAACACTTGATGTCGAAATAGTGTCAGAAAAACAAAAAATATATCCCTGTCTGAAGAAGCTGTCAGTTTCTATAGTTCATGAACTCTTCGGTGGTATATGGTTCTATCTTCAGTAGGAATTTAAAAATTTGCCTCTTGAAGCAGTTTAGGTTCGTTTCTGCTCTAATATGGCTGCTCAATTTATTGAAGTACCTTATACAACTATATTCTGGACCCTTTTCAGTGACTGTCAATCTGTGTTTGGGATACTTTAGTTCCGATGTTCTAGTGTTATATGAACTTGCAGTTTTTTCTTCAAAGTAGTGTCTGTTTTTAAAGACAAAGATTAAGCATTCCTGTATATGAATAGCAGTAGCTGTGAGTAGACTGTTCTTTAGAAATATTCCTCTACATGAATCCGTTTTTTTCATTTTAAAGATGTTTTGGATAGCTCTCTTTTGCATTTTAAAGACATTTACCAAGCTGCTCAAACTTCCATAGAACATTATTCCATATCTCATTTTGGATTCATAAACTGTAGTAAACTTTATTTAGCACAGCTAATACACTTTACAAAAAAAAGACAAATTAAATATACAACATCAAATAACATATTTCACCCTAGATATTGTTTTTTACAAAATGATACAATAATTGTTTGAACTCATATTATGGTTCTTACATAATTTAAGGTTCGGATCCAGATTATTAAATGCAATAATTCCTTTCGTACATAAATTATTTAGGCATTTAGATGTACTGCACTTATCAATATAGAAATCATTTTGTTCCCTAGACCTTGTTTGGCAACCATGTACATCTTCAACGTATTTTACACTGGCAAAGATATAGCTAGGAACCTTGCCATATTTTATTTTATAAACAAAGTCTAGAGTTTTATATACTATATGCTGCATAATATTTAAACAACTTAGTGTTTCTAACATAAGTGATACAGGTGTGTACCTATTGCACTTCAATATAATTCTAAATGCTCTATTTTGGAGCTTTTGCAACTTTTGAATATCATTTTGAGGCGAGGTGTATAATACAGTTGAACAAAAGTTTATATGTGGTAATATTATCGACTTATACACTAAATACTTTGTGAAAACACTAACATAATTACTTATCCTTGCTAAAAAATTTACTTTTCTTGAAATTTTACTCATAACATTTCTAAAATTTAAACGGGCGGTTTTAGTGGAGCGCTCGATGCGATGCTCACGTATGTACGCGGCGCCAGCATCTCTGTTTTTTTGCTACGCTCTGCTAGTTGACCCTCAAGGTGAGCGATCTTCCGTAGAGCTTCCATATGCAGTTCCTCTGACTTTTTGAAAAAATTTAGGATGGTCTCAATTTGGGGCCTATTTATTTTGTTGCTCGTATTGAATATATATTTCTCTAATGCTTCCCGGATAGACGCACTCGTGTGTGTCTTTGGGGAAGCAGTCTTATCCTGATCACTTGCTATAGTCGTTTCCATGTCAGTCGCATTGGCCTTCTGACTCATCGTTTATATTTTTGATAATTATATCTTCTAATATTTGTTTTCTATGTTATTTGGAACCTCATATATTATAATGCGTGGTATTATCCTTTTAGGTTCCGAGCATTTTAAATGTTCAGAATCCTTGAAGGATTCTTCTACTAAGGCCACGTCTGCTGGGATAGGAACCTCTAGCAGTACGGAGCCGCTTTGCCGTTTGAAAATTTGACGTACTTTTATTCGTGGCGTGTTTCTCAGAATCGAAATAACGTTCGACTTGACGACTTCTGCGTCAGTCGAAGCGCTGGAGCTCACGACAACCTTATGAGAGGTCGCCGTGGGCTTTACCGGCTTCACTGAAGGTGTAGCCGGTCGAACGGGCGGTTTTACTGGAGCGCTCGATGCGACGCTCACGTATGTACGCGGCGTCTGCATCTCATTCTCTGAGGATATGAGTACTTGTCTCAGGTTGCCCACAAGAACATAGATCTGCATCAGATAATCCTAGACGAAATAGATTGGCTTTAAAAGGGCCATGACCAGTTAGGAAGCAAGTCAAGTAGAAACCGGGATGGAACCACATATTATCTGCTACGAAGTTCACGTCAGGAATCCAGCTGTGCATGGTTCGGCCAGAGTTGCTCGCATGCCAGTCCTCCTGCCATTGTCTCACAAGGGAGTCAAAACAGTCAGATGACCAGCGAGCAATCTCGCCATTCCGAGCGGGTCGATCAACCGGGATAATAGGAATGTGAATATTCCTGTAGTCGAAGGAGAGACCCTTTCTCATGAAGACGGTCGCGGCCCTATAGATTATAAAGAGTTGTACTGGCAGGTTTCCCGTTACGACTTGAAGAGCGTCGTTCGAAACAGTGCGACACGCGTAGGACTCAAGAAGCATAAAATGTCTCTGTGCTGAGACAAGGACAAGACGTACGTGTGATAGTTCTACCTTGTCATACCATACTGTAGAGCAATACGATGCAATAGGAAGAAAAACACACTTATAATAAATGTCAAGAGATTGACGGTTGATAGCGCTGAAGGATTTGCTAAGTCGTAGAAGTTTCGAGGAAGTTATTTGGGCTTTCTGTTGTATTGCCTTCGCGTGAGGAATGAAGGTGAGGCCTGAATCGATAATGACACCAAGGTACTTCTGCTCCGAGCTCCACTTGATAGGTCTGCCCCTTATACGAACCAATGGGGGGCGATCCCTATTGAGGGAGCCCCGCAGGAGAACAGCTGATGTCTTGGAGGAGGAGACAGTTAGATAATTGGCGGAGAGCCATTATAGGACAATATCCAGCATTGTCTGTAGCTTATGTTCTAGTGCACTACGGCTGTTCGCTTCCGCAAGTAAAGTTAGGTCATCGGCATAGGCTATGGCCAAGCCGTCCTGATTCGACGGAAGATCTAGACATTCATCAAGGTTCCAGAGGAAAGGACCTAGGATAGAGCCCTGAGGGCCACCTCTCGACAGTTGCCGTTCTACAGTGTACGAATCTTGCGTATAGGATATCGAGCGAGAGGAGAGGTAAGAGGAAAGAAGTCGACGAACACCACTCGGGAAACCTGCTACGCGAGCCCTCCTGTGGATGCTTACCCACCAAAGACTGTCGAAAGCCCCTTCAATGTCGACGAAGATACCTGCAACATATTTGGACTGAGAGCGATTGGCATAATTAATGAGATCCCTCACTGCATCCTCGGTGGACAGAGTGGGACGGAAGCCAAACTGAGATGTATTAATGAACTGAGAGTTGAGGTAAAGAGATTGAGTTCTTGAAAGAATCAGCCTCTCCAACACTTTTCCCATTTCAGGTAAGAGACTAATAGGACGATAGGACTTCGGGTCTTCAGGAGGCTTGTTCCCCGCCTTAGGAATCAGACATAGATGAGCTTGTTTCCACACTCTGGGGAAGACTCCAAAGGTGTAACACAAGTTCATCAGTTTCAACATAAGGGTGGGAATGACAGTGTGTACGCGCTGAACAATTACCCCGGATATGGAGTCGATGCCAGGAGCAGTGTTTTTCCTGATAGATTGGACTGATTTTTCTAGTTCCTCAGAAGTGAACATATTCTCGTTTTCTAGGATAGGTGGATGATTTGCGGTGACTTCTACACGTGTGGCAGCTTGGGTATCGGAGTCATCCTCGGGATTGTCATTCGGAAAGAGACGATTGAGGATGACTTCCACGGATTCTTCGAGCGCTTCGGTGAAGGAACCATCTGGGCGACGAAAAGAGCCGGGGACCGATTCGGGCTGGATTTTATCCATGAATATTTTGTAGGAGACACCCCAAGGTGAACTACGAAGTTCCGACTGTACGAGCTTAGTCCAACTTTCAAGTTTTGCTTGCCGAATCTCAAAAAGATACCGATTTCTGGCTTCCTTGTATTCCCTCTTTAGGGAATCTATGAAAGCATTGTCAGCTTCTGCTCTGCGCCTTGCTCTCTGGAAACGACGTCGCTTGCCGTTTGCCCTCGCCTTCAGGTCAGCGAGGTGGTCAGACCACCAGCCAACCCGGAAAGACCGAGAGGTGGTGAGCGGGATCGTTTCCAGCGAGGCTTGGTATATTGCCTGATTGAGTGAGGCTGCAATTCTCTCAACGTCTGCAGGAGAGAACGCAAGGAATGTCAGATCATGGGAGAGTGACTCTAAGACAGCATCGAAAAGGGCCCAGTCAGCATGCGCAGTGACAAAGCGCGTGCGTGTATCTATGCGATTTAATCGATGTGTTGGATTTTGCATAGATAGTGTGAACGAAATCGGACGGTGATCACCAACACCAAGATCATCATGGACATTCCAATCAGCGATTTCTGCGTTTAGACCCGGAGAAGATGAAGTGACATCGACGTTCGATTCGCCGTTGACAGTCCAGAAAGTAGAAGGCTGGCCCTGCATATTTCTAACCACTAAACGATGTCGAGCGATAAAATCTTCCAGAGCCGCGCCGCGAGCGTCTCGAGTGGAAGAGAACCAGAGCGGAGATTTCGCATTTCCATACAAATGATGAATTGAGAGTAGTTGAGTGTCGTGATAGCTTCATCTAACATGTTAAGAAAGGTATCGATGCTTTGGCTGAACTGACAGTAAACATTGAAGAGAAGAAATTTGTTAGGATGTGAATTGACGGAGATAGTGATCATATGGTCATTGCAAAATTGGTTGATGGTAAATATGTCTAAGTGTTTATTGAGGACAACTATAGCGGACATTGGGCTAGTAGACTTGGATGCAATGATTTTAGTTCTCGCACCGATACCCTTGACACTGCCGAACGCGTAGTATGGCTCCTGGAGTGCGACTATATCGATTGAAGTCTGCGAGGCCATCTGGACGATAGCCGAAGTGACAGAAGATGACCGCTGTGCATTAGCTTGGAGAATCTTGATTTCGGGAATCACGAATAGTCTACAAGGCTAATGTACCGCTTGAGCTGCGCTGATATACCGGGCACCCACGACTCGCCGTATCATGACTAGCGTCTGTTCCTCCACCAGACGACTTGCAGTTTATGCAACACGGACTTTGGCCTTGTTTGGGCACTCTTTGAAATTATGCCCCGGCTTGGAGTAGAAGCCACATACCTGCGGCTGGGCACAAGAAGCTGTAGAGTGTCCGAAATGATAGCATTTGTAACAACGCATTATATGATAGTGATCGTTAATTTTATGAGAACGCACATCTATATAGACTCTGCCTTTGTCCATGAAAAGTTGACGGATTTTGCCTGGAAGACTGAGGACTAGATTTTCCTGACCTGGATATTTAGACTTAACACGAGTGACAACCGAGATACTTTTCCTGGCTTCAGACTGAGCGGAAGGGTCGAGATTTTTAGTGACGAGATCGTCCAGGAGGCGGTCGTTGTCGATTGTAGACGGAACATCGAATAGAACTATCCTGGGCTTGATTTTTTTTTGGTCAGAGCAGCGAAGATCTTCTGAACCGTTGAGAGCGTCTTTTACAAGATTCACATCAGATAGAGTTTCTAAGAGAACAGAACCGCTTTTCAATTTTTTAATTTGCTGGACTCTAACTCTGGAGGAGTTGCGGAGCAGCGAGATGACCGATGTTTTTACAGCCTCGGCGTCATTGGATGAACTGGAGTTGATAATGAGCTGATGTTTTGATGGCGGGGGTATTGGGGGCACAATCGACTGGGGAGCAGGTGAGGCTCCCGCGGCACTGAGCTAGGAATTGAGGCCGTGGCTTTTTGGAGAGTCGTTCTCTCTGCGAGGCGGCCCTCTAGAAAGGAGATCTTGCTTTCAGCTGCTCTGATTTTTTCCTCAGACAGGGCAAAAAGGGACAGAATGTAATGAATTTGAAGCTTCGATATTTTAATGTTGGGATTGAATAGATATTCCTCGAGAGATTGACGGATATTGTCAGGCGAGGGGGACGATGAGGCTGAGGGTGAAGCAATCGTGGGGGTAGAACTCAAGAGGCTTTTCCTCTGCGATGGGACTGATCTTTCTTGAAGGTAGTTTTGTTTTCTAAAGTCGAAGCGCTTTTCTGTAATTATTATTCAGTTAGGGAAATATGTAAACAAACATACATATTAAATATATTGCTATTAAAGAATCAGTACATCCTTTATGGGCACAAAGCCAAAAAATTTACCTTTGACATCATATTGAGTATCCTTAGTGAACGTTGTCAAGTCAGTCTGGCAGATGTGGAAGTGTAAGGTGTTTCAGTTTTATTTTTTTAATATTTTCAAAAAATCAAACTGAAACACCTGACACTTCCACATTATTCTTGATATTTTGAGGCTTCTTCTGGTCTTCCTTATTTTTTCAGAATGGTTCAGTAGGGGAACCTGGGGACACTTGATCCCCCCTTTTGATTTTCATCGCTAATTTTTTCATTACTAAGTAAATATCTGTTTTAAAATATATTGGTACTGAAGTACTTGAAATTTATTCACCTATAACTGATATGAGAGCCAAACATGTAAGTGTCTAAATTTAATAGTTATTCGACTGAAAGTAAATATAGGGAATTAAATCAAGTGTCCCCTACATATGCATGACTTGATCCTCCCGTATGTATGACTTGATCCTAAAGGATCAAGTCTCCCATATTCAGGTTCACATGATCCCGTTACTGAAGAATCAATTAAAAAATATCTTCAAAATATGATGAAATTTTATTTATGGTTTTCAAATCACATATTTAACGGTCTCGAAACATCACTCAACATTTTAAATGTACAGATTCTGTTTCGTATTAAAAAATATGTATAGCTATAAAAACAAACTTCCAAACAAAATTATATCTTCAACAATAAAATAACTTAAATGTCTTCACGTTGAACCTGAGGAAAAGATTTGAAACACTGAATACTGAACTAAAACGAGGACATGTGAAACAAAATTTTAAATTATGTCTACGCCTAGGTACTGTAACAATTATTATCAATAGAACAGTAATAAAAGTTTTAATCTTATTATTAACTTTGGTCTCATTAAGTCTTACTATCCAGGTGTATATCTTAACTTAATCAAGTCTTTTCATCTCAGTCCCTTTTTTCAATTTATTTTGAACTTCTTTAATGATTTCGGGAATTCAAAGCTGATGACTCTTCTTGATGACGATTTCACTTTTGGAGTTGGTAGTTTCTTTATCACCTGATATTCCGCTATGGGCAGTCACGACTCGCCGTATCATGACTAGCGTCTGTTCCTCCACCAGACGACTCAGTTGATGCAACACGGAGTTTTGGCCTTGTTCGGGCACTCTTTGAAGTTATGCCCCGGTTTGGAGCAGAAGCCACATACCTGCGGCTGGGCACAAGAAGCTGTAGAGTGGCCGAAATGGTGACATTTATAACATCGCATTATGTGATAATGATCGTTTATTTTATGCGACCTGACATCTATGTAGACTCTGCCTTTATCCATGAAAAGTTGTCGGATTTTGCCTGGGAGACTGAGGACTAGATTTTCCTGACCTGGATATTTGGATTTAACGCGAGTGACAACCGAGATGTTTTTCCTGGCTTCAGACTGAGCGGAGAGTTCGAGATTCTTAGTGACAAGATCGTCTAGGAGGCGATCATTGTCGATTGCAGCCGGGACATCGAATATTACTATCCTGGGCTTGATTTTTTTTTGATCAGAGCAGCGAAGATGCTCTGAGCCGTTGAGGGCGTCTTTAACGAGATTCACATCAGCAGCAGATGGAGTTTCTAGAAGAAAATGGCAGCTCTAGGTAAATATCCCTTAACTCACCCTCAGAGAACGCACTTCAATCGGAAAATGCACTTTTTCTCGATTTTCAATTTTTTCATTTTTTTCACAGGCTGTATATGCCGATCGCGACACAGCCTGTATATTCGAATTTCGCTCGGAGCGTTCTAGAAAGTTCTCGAAATAACGAACTTTTGAACAAAGGAATTTACTATTTTGCTAATAATTAAACTTTGCCTCATCCGTTTTGAACGATCGATACATCAAAAAATTCGTCTTTTCACGCTCTTTGAAACACCGTTTATTTCGTTTCGATCCGATCACCGTGGCCGGAGCTTTCAATAAAAACGCGATCTACTTGGTTAAGCAAACAAAGGAAATATGATGCTTACGATCGTAACTCGGTTAATAATTGACTAATCTTCACGGAAAAACTGTTAAAAGATGCGTAATTTTGAACGAAACTGATATTACAAAGCTTCGCACACGTACAATAATCGCGGACCAAGTAATAAGCGTTTTTGTTCTAGTCACCACGTGGCAACCGAGAACAAAGGAAAAATGACGCTTTGGGCTGTAACTCAAAATTTTCTCGACGGATTTCTACAATTCGTGAACTAAAAAATTTGTCGTAATTTGCCCTTTAAAACAACTGTTACTTTATTGGAATCGGATGATTAGAAGCGGAGCTTTCAATTAATTCACAATCAACTTTATTAAGCGAACAATGAAAAAACGATGCTTATGTACGTAACTCGGTTGATATTAAACCGATTTCCACGGAAAAACTATCAAAAGATGCGTAATTTTTTTCCACGTTAGGAATTATTAAACTCTGTAAACATACAATGACCGCAGACCGAGAAATAAACGTTTTTTGTTGTTGCGAGCTAGAACAAAGGAAAAATGATGCTTCGAGCTATAACTCCAGATTTTCTGGACGGATTTTCACGGTTCATATACTGAAAAATTTGTCGTAATTTTCCCTACAAAACAACACTTATTTCGTCAAAATCGGATGAGTAGAAGCGGAGCTTTCAATTCAACTTCAATTTGACTAACGGATTCGAGAATTCAGAAAAATTAACGTTTATTTCAATAAATCAGCAATCGTGCAACCGATTTCCACAGAATTGATACCAAATTATGCGTAATTTTAAGCACTTCAAATTGGTGTATTTACCTGCCTGATTAATCCGATAGAACGAAAGTTATTCACCTTTTCAGGCTAACACTTCCGAAATTCCGTCGATTTTACGCACTTATCACTGTTGGAAACTGACTTTAAATTCTCCGATTGTTACGAACTTTACACCAGATTGTAGAGAATTTAATTCTCTATCAAATCACAATTCGCACTTGTTGAACTAGCGAAAAACTTCGGAGCTACACCGCACTTAGCACAGAGCGGACCGGCGATCGAATTTCCGAACTGAATTCGTTTACACCGCGATATCTCCGAAAGTTTTCAACTAAAATTCACGAAATTTTCAGCACTGATTACAATAACTACAACGATGCTTTCGTACAATTCTGAACAGAATCGGATGAAAAGAAACGAAGTTATTATTTGTTAACTCTGACAGCTAGTTGAGACACGTCTGAACGCTATGAGAGTCGGCAAGAGAGAATTGTTCCACTACCAAGCATACGGGCTGTGGAAGCCGGGGTTGCAAGCCACATATATCTGTGTCTTGCCACTCTCACATTAATTCAACATTCATTCAATATATTTCCTAAATTTATGTCCCAGATTTGTGTTATTCCGTCATGATAAATTCAATAGTTTCTGATAGGAATTCAATTATTTGCGATGATGATCTCACGTTGCTTATATTCTTCGTGAGTTCAATAACCGAATGATTTTTGTAGCACACGCTGATAGATTCCGATAGTTACGTTCACTGAGTATATCGCTAAGTGGGACCTCTCGATTCTCTAAGATCAGGAGCCCATGCGATGACCGTTGCGCATGAAAGTCGCTGCATACTCTGAGTACATGATTGCTAGTCTCAGGTAGTCCACATGAACAGTGTTCCACCGCGGACAATCCCAATTTGCAGAGGTTGGCGCTGAAGGGACCGTGACCAGTAATAAAACACGTCAAAGCAAACCCCGGTTGAAACCAGGGAGAGCTGAAAACGAAATTGACGTCGGGAACCCAGCTATATGTAGTACGGCCTGTGCCGTTTGCGAGCCACTCGTCCTGCCATAGCCTCTCTAGAGAGGTTAGGCATTCTGAAGCTCGCCGCGCGATCTCAGCTTTACGTGCTCGATGCTCTAAATGAATTGCAGGTGTGCTAATATTTTTATACTCAAATGGCTGCCCTTTTCTCAGAAAGAAAGTGGCAGCCCTATATATAATATACAGCTCAACAGGTATATTACCAGTTATGACATTTAAAGCCGCGTTCGAAACTGTACGACACGCGTATCTTTGTAACAACAGAAAATGTCTCTGTGCAGAGTTAAGTACTCGCCGCACATGAGACAACTCCGCTCTATCGTACCATACTGATGAACAGTACGATGCGATAGGCAGGAAGATTGATTTATGATAAATATTCAGACACACTTAAAAATTTGACGCACTTTAATACGTGACGTCTTCCTCAATATCGATATGATATTCGACTTGACGACCTCTGCGTCAGACGAATTGCTGGAGCTCACGACAACCTTGTGAGAGGTCGCCGTGGGCTTTACCGGCCGCACTGAAGGTGTAGCAGGTTGAACAGGCGGTTTACTTGGTACATGCCGCAACGCTTACGTAAGTACGCGGCGCCGGCATCTCTACTTTCTTATTACACTCTTCGAGTTGACCCTCAAGATGAGAGATCTTCCGAAGAGCTTCTAAATGTAAATCTTCATACTGATTGAAAAAACTGAGAATGGTCTCAATTTGAGGCCTATTTATTTTATTGCTGGTATTGAAGATATATTTCTCTAGAGCTTTCCGTATTGACGCATTCCTTTGCCAAATTCATTACCGTGTCAGTCGCTATTGCCTTCTGCCTGGCCTGACTCACCAGGGCAGTTATGCGGTCGCTATACTCACGTGGGGAGCCTGCGCCCTCACCCCTCACGGAGGATGTCACCTTACCATTCTTTGAATTTGTACTCATGATGCATAAGGTAACCCGCCTTTCGGTCGTTCTTACGCGGCAGTGCAAGCACACATCCGCTATGCATGGGTTTTTCTGGGGGTTTCCTTCCACCGTCTGAGCAACGACGGCCGCCCGTTACAGGTCAGACGCTGCGTTGCTGGGTTTAGTTTCAGGGTTTTCCTTCCCCTAGCCTTTGGGATGCCAATCCCTCGCTACAAGGCAGCAGCGTCGTCGCCCTTTTAGTCGTTTCTTACGACAAGCAGTGCCTACTATGGTACTATTCGCGAGGCGGTATCCACACGCCTTCGACAGAGCACCGTTTGCGCCCCGAAGGATCGTCCAGCAGTTACCTCGTGGAGGTGGAGTTGACACTTGAATCGGAGAGGCTGTATGTTCGCATCACGACTCCTTATAGAATCACCCTTCCTCTCCGTGCCATCAGAGTACTACGGTGAGGTGTTGGAATTATTTTCGCGCCAGTCGAAGAAGGCAGCGTACTTTTCACCGACAACCTCTTCCCCCTCAGACAGGCGAAGGAATTTGGTCTAGCAGCCTTCATTGGTAGCAGATTCCTTTAGGGATAGCCTCGATAAACGAGGAACATTATCCTCTCTTCGGTCTCTGCCACCTGAAGGCACGCACCGCCGTCACGTTGGAGGCAGGCTCAGCAGGCTTTATCAGAACTTGAGCGAAGCTCGTCACTGATATTTATAAGCTTTATGCTCATCATTGCCGTCGGCCAATCACAGCCATGACCCTTGGACGCACTATAATGTGAGGCCTTCGGGGCAGTGATCGTGATTGGGCCGGTCCTATTGTTCCACAACCAAGCATACGGGCTGTGGAAATCGGGGTTGCGAGCCGCAATTAGTTGCGGCACGCCACACACACATTCACACATCATTCAGACATTGTATTTGATGTATATTATATGAAGCAATTGAAATGAGTCACGGCAGGTGAAGCCTGCGCGAGTTCAGGATATTTACTAGCTCTAAGGCGCACGCCGATAGTTTCCGGAAGTTACGCACCGTAAGTAATTGATCGTTCGGAATATCTAAATCTTCGAGTTCCAGGAGTCCGTGGATCTCCCGTTTCCGATTTTAAACGCTGCATACTCTGAGTACGTGATCGCTTGTCTCCGGTAGCTGGCAAGAACATTGATCAATGTCTGATAAGCCTAGTTTATGCAAATTGGCCCTGAAGGGGCCATGACCAGTTAGAAAGCAAGTGAGAGGAAAGCCTGGCTGGAGCCAGGGCGCGCTATCTGCGAATTGACGTTAGGAATCCAGCTATATAAAATGCGGCCTGTGTCGCTGGCAAGCCATTCATCCTGCCAGAGTCTCCTTAGGGAGGTCAGGCATTCAGAGGACCATCGAGCGATTTCGGCTGATCGATTCGGATGTGCAGAGGGCACTCCTGGTATAGTAATGTTCTTATATGTGAATGGCTGCCCTTTTCGCAAAAAGTAGGTTGCAGCTCTGTATATAATAAAAAAATGAATAGGAATATTTCCAGTTAGGACGCTTAAGGCGGAGTTTGCTACGGTTCTGCATGAATAGCTTTCTAGTAACATAAAATGTCTCTGAGCGGAGATGAGGACTCGCCGCACATGAGACGATTCCGCCCTATCGTACCATACTGATGAGCAGTATGAAACGATAGGGAGGAAGACGCATTTATAGTAAATGTTGAGGGAACGACGGTCGTTCCTAACAAGACATTTACTGATTCTCAGAAGATTTGCTGCGATTGCCTTAGTCTTATCCCCGATAGCCTTTGCATGAGGAATAAAACTGAGACCTGAGTCAATGATCACTCCGAGGTATCTCTGCTCCGAGCTCCACCTAACTGGGGTACCCGACACCTGGACAGACGGAGGGCGGTCCCTGTCAAGCGAGCCCCGGAGGAGAACAGCCGAAGTTTTTGATGACGAGAGAGCTAATTTGTTAGACGAGAGCCAGTCTAATGCTATATCAGTTAGGTTTGCACGTTGGAGACAGGCTCAGCAGGCTTTAATCAGTACTTGAGCAATGCTCTTCACTGATAATTACTAAGCTCTAAGCTCATCATTGCCGTCGGCCAACCACAGCCATGACCCTTAGACGCACTATAATGTGGGCCCTCGGGGCAGTGATCGTGATTGGGCCGGTCCTATTGTTCCACAACCAAGCATAC
The DNA here is from genome assembly GCA_030704895.1 of Henosepilachna vigintioctopunctata. Taxonomy (NCBI): domain Eukaryota; kingdom Metazoa; phylum Arthropoda; class Insecta; order Coleoptera; family Coccinellidae; genus Henosepilachna; species Henosepilachna vigintioctopunctata. The sequence continues at coordinate 999,651 of JARQZJ010000017.1, forward strand.
GGGCTGTGGAAGCCGGGGTTGCCACTCTATTCATTCATTCATTCGCCATTCATTCTAGAAGTTTAATAATTTACTTCCCAGATTTATGTTTTACAGTCATGATAAGTTCGATGGTTTCTTTGATAGGAATTCAGTAATTAGTGATCAAGAGCTCACGTTGCATTCAATCTTCGCGAGTTCAAAAGCTGTATGATTTCTGCCGCACACGCTGATAGTTCCTAAAGTTCCGTTCACTAAGAATATCGCTAAGTGGTACTTCTTGATTCTCTAGAATCAGTAGCCCATGCGATGCCCGTTGCGCATGAAAGTCGCTGCATACTCTGAGTACATGATTGCTAGTCTCAGGCAGTCCACATGAACAGTGTTCCACCTCGGACAGTCCCAGCTTGTAGAGGTTGGCCCTGAAGGGACCGTGACCAGTAGTGAAACAAGTCAAAGCAAACCCCGGTTGAAACCAGGGAGAGCTGAAAACGAAATTGACGTCGGTAACCCAGCTATATGTCGTGCGGCCTGTGCCGTTTGCGAGCCACTCGTCCTGCCATAGCCTCTCTAGAGAGGTTAGGCATTCTGAAGCTCGCCGCGCGATCTCAACTTTTCGAGCTGGATGCTCTAAATGAATAGCAGGAATATTAATATTTTTATACTCGAATGGCTGCCCTTTTCTAAGGAAGAAAGTGGCAGCCCTATATATGACGTAAAGCTCAACAGGTATGTTACCAGTTATGACATTTAGTGCAGCGTTCGAAACTGTTCGACACGCGTATCTTTGTAACAACAGAAAATGTCTCTGTGCAGAGTGTGCGGGACTCCCAGCCGGACTGTGAACGACACAGGACGGTGATCACCGACTCCCAGATCATCATGAACGGTCCAATCGACGATCTCCGCGTTTAGGCCAGAGGAGGACAGTGTCACGTCTATGTTAGACTCACCGTTGACCGACCAGAACGTAGCTGGTTGGCCATGCACGTTAGAGACAACTAGACGATGACGAGCGATAAAGTCTTCTAGGGCCGTACCTCTGGGATCACGTGTGGATGAGAACCACAGAGGTGACTTGGCGTTCGAATCCATGCATATAATGAACTCGGAGCAGGCTAATGTTGCGATTGCTTCATCTAACCTGTCCAGAAAAAAGTCGATAGTCTGGTTGAACTGACAATATACACTGAAAAGAATAATCTTGGAATTACCCAAATTGATTGACGAAGTTGTCATATGCTCATTGCAGTATTGACTAAATGTAAATATGTCATACGTTCTGTTCAGTACTATAACAGCCGCTAAAGGGCTGTTAGACTTTGCGGAGATTAAGCGAGTTCGTGCTCCGATTCATCGGACACCCCCAAATGCATGGTACGGCTCTTGAACAGCGACTATATCTACAGATCGCTCCAAGGCCCTCTGGAAGACCGCCGAAGTAACAGCAGCTGAACACTGTGCGTTTACCTGCAGAAACTTTATTGTACCGTTCATGTATAATCCACTAGTCGTGTGAATCTTTCCAGCTGACGTTTATAAAATGCACAGTCATGACTGGCAGCCTCATGTTTAGCATCTTCGCCATTCCCTGATGCTTTGCAGTTGGCGCAGCTTGCCGGACGGTCCTTGTTAGGACAGTCCTTAAAGCTGTGTCCGGTTTCAGAACAATATCCGCAGACCTGCGGACGGGAGCAAGCCGCCGCTGGGTGGCCATAGGACTGACAATTGTAGCATCTAGTTACGCTGTAATAGTCTCTAATTGGGTATGACTCAAAATCAATGTAGAGCCGACCTTTGTCAATGAATTGACTCCGAATCGGCCCTGGTATGCTCAGAACAATGTGACAACGGTCTACTTTCTGTGACTTTATTCGAGTCACGACTTTGATTTTCTGACGAGCTTCGGCATGCTGAGACTCATCATTTATATTTTTTGCAATGACGTCCTCGATCAGTTGTTCACTGTCTGTCGAGGACGGAACGTTAAATATTATAACTCGCGGTTGGATCTTTTTGGGTCGGTGCACTTAGGTGTGCCGACCCTTTCACGGTTTCCTTAATAAGGGCCACGTCTGCTGGGGATGGGACCTCCAACATGACGGAGCCGCTCTGCCTTTTAAATATTTGATTAACTCTTATGCGTGGCGTATTTCGTAGAACTGAAATAACGTCCGCTTTCACAACCTCGCTATCGTTAGATTTACTTGAGCTCACGACGACCTTATGTATGGTCGTCTTGGGCTTAACCGACTTCACTGATGGTGCAGCCGGTTGAACGGGCGGTTTCGTTATATTGTTAGACGCAACGCTCACATATGAGCGCGGCGCCGGTATGACAGTTGTGGAAGATCGCTCTGCTATTATACCCTCGAGGTGAGCAATCTTCCGCATTGATTCGTTTTGTATATTCTCTATCTGACTAAAAAATTGTAAAATCGTTTCTATTTGTGGTCTGTTAATTTTATTACTTGTGTTAAACAAGTATTTCTCCAATGCTTCCCGGATAGACGCACTTGTGTGCGTCTCCGGGGAAGCAGCCTTATCCTGATCGTTAGCCATAGTAATCTCCATGTCCGTCGCTGTATCCTTCTGCCTGGCCTGACTCACCAGGACAGTTACGCGGTTACCATACTCACGTGGGGAGCCCGCGCCCTCACCCCTCACGGAGGAAGTCACCTTACCAATTTTTGAATTTTCGCTCATATTGTATAAGGTAACCCGCCTTTCGACGTTCCTTCGCGGCAGTGCAAGCACACATCCGCTATGCATGGGTTTTTCTGGGGTTTTCCTTCCACCGTCTGAGCAACGACGGCCGCCCGTTACAGGTCAGACGCTGCGTTGCTGGGTTTAGTTTCAGGGTTTTCCTTCCCCTAGCCTTTGGGATGCCAATCCCCTGCTACAAGGCAGCAGCGTCGTGCCCTTTCAGTCGTTTCTTACGACAAGCAGTGGCCTACTATGGTACTATTCGCGAGGCGGTATCCACACGCCTTCGTCAGAGCTCCGTTTGCATCCCGAAGGATCCCAGCAGTTACCTCGTGGAGGTGGAGTTGACACTTGAAACGGAGAGGCTATATGTTCGCATCACGACTCCTTATAGAATCACCCTTCCTCTCCGTGCCATCAGAGTACTACGGTGAGGTGTTGGAATTATTTTCGCGCCAGTCGAAGAAGGCAGCGTACTTTTCACCGACAACCTCTTCCCCCTCGGACAGGCGAAGGAATTTGGTCTAGCAGCCTTCATTGGTAGCAGATTCCTTTAGGGATAGCCTCGATAAACGAGGAACATTATCTTTTCCTCGGTCTCTGCCACCTGAAGGCACGCACCGCCTGGGAATTTCTTCCCAGAAGGAAGAACTTCCACTGACAGGCTCAGCAGGCTTTAACCAGTACTTGAGCAAAGCTCGTCACTGATATATTATAAGCACTAAGATCATCATAGCCGCCGGCCAACCACATGTCCCAGATTTGTGTTTTCCGTCATGATAAATTCAATAGTTTCTGATAGTAATTTAATTATTTGTGATGATGAACTCACGTTGCTTAGATTCTTCGTGAGTTCAATAACTGGATGATTTCTGTAGCAAACGCTGATAGATTCCGATAGTTACGTTCACTAAGTATATCGCTAAGTGGGACTTCTTGATTCTCTAAGATCAGGAGCCCATGCGATGACCGTTGCGCATGAAAGTCGCTGCATACTCTGAGTACATGATTGCTAGTCTCAGGTAGAAAACATGAACAGTGTTCCACCTCGGACAATCCCAATTTGCAGAGATTGGCCCTGAAGGGACCGTGACCAGTAATAAAACACGTCAAAGCAGACCCCGGTTGAAACCAGGGAGAGCTGAAAACGAAATTGACGTCGGGAACCCAGCTATATGTAGTATGGCCTGTGCCGTTTGCAAGCCACTCGTCCTGCCATAGCCTCTCTAGAGAGGTTAGACATTCTGAAGCTCGCCGCGCGATCTCAGCTCTGCGTGCTGGATGCTCTAAATGAATTGCAGGTATGCTAATGTTTTTATACTCAAATGGCTGCCCTTTTCTCAAAAAGAAAGTAGCAGCCCTATATATTATGTAAAGCTCAACAGGTATATTACCAGTTATGACATTTAAAGCCGCGTTCGAAACTGTACGACACGCGTAGCTTTGTAACAACAGAAAATGTTTCTGTGCAGAGTTAAGTACTCGCCGCACATGAGACAATTCAGCTCTATCGTACCAAACTGATGAACAGTATGATGCGATAGGCAGGAAGATACATTTATGATAAATATTCAGACATTGTCTGTTGTTTCCATTCAGACATTTACTAATACGTAGCAGTTTTGCCGCTATCAATCTCGTTTTCTCTCGTATTGCCTTGACATGTGGAGTGAAACTGAGACCTGAGTCAACGATTACCCCGAGATAGCTCTGCTCAGAGCACCACTTAACCGATGTCCCCTCGATTTGCACCGTGGGAGGACGTGCAGGGTCAAGAGAGCCACGGAGGAGAACAGCCGAGGTTTTTGATGACGAGATCTTAAGATAATTGTCTGATAACCATTCAGCAGTAACATTTACTAATGTCTGCCTTCAAGCATACTTCGGCTGTTCGCCTCCGCGAGCAGAGCTAGGTCATCGGCATAAGCGATGGCCAGGCCTTCTGGACCCAGAATGGATCCTCGAGGGCAACCTCTGGAGAGGCGCCGCTGAACATTATGCGTACCTTGTGCATACTTGACGGACCGAGAGGAGAGATAGGCGGAAAGCAGACGAAGCATACCTCCAGGGAAACCCGCAGCACGGGCTCTTCTGAGGATGCTTACCCACCACAGTCCATCAAACGCTCCCTCGATGTCGACAAATATAGCTGCAACGTACTTCGCTTCAGAATTGTGAGTATAGCGGACAAGGCGACCCACTGCGTCCTCTGTAGACAAGTTTGGACGAAAGCCAAATTGGAGTTCATTGTAAAAGTCAGAGTTAGTGTATAGAGACTGAATTCTAGATAGAATTAGTCTCTCTAAGAGTTTGCCCATTTCAGGTAAAATGCTGATGGGACGATATGATTTAGGGTCGTCAGGAGGTTTCTCCCCACCATTCGGAATTAAACAGAGTCTGGCCTGCTTCCACACACTAGGAAAAGTGCCGAATGTGAAGCACAGGTTCATTAGGTTCAGAATAGCAATCGGCACTACAGAGTATGCCCGTTTGAGAATTTCGCCTCTAATTAAATCATGCCCTGGGGCTGCGTTATTCTTAGTTGATTGTAACGCTTGTTCCAGTTCCTGCTCAGTGAACCGGGGTTCATGCCGGGCAGGGACAGGAACATGTGAGGTGACTTCTTCACGTGTCGCTGCCTGAGTCTCCGTGTCGTTCTGCGGATTGTCCTCTGGAAAGAGGCGATCGAGAATGACTTCTAGAGTCTCTTCCTGCGTCGTCGTGAAGGAGCCATCTGGTCGCCGGACGGTATTCGGCACGGAATTCGGTTGGATCTTGTCTGTACCTTTCTTGTAGGCCACTCCCCAGGGGGTGCGGGAGAGCTCTGATTCGACGAATCGAGTCCAGTTCTCCGCTTTTGCTCGGCGTATCTCGGAAACGTAGTTGTTTCGCGCATCCTTGTACTCTCTCTCTCCAGGTGTACGAGTGCGATCGCGGGCATCTGTCTGCGCCTCATTCGTTGGAGTCGGCGCCGCTTGACATTGACATTGGATCTAAGGTTGGCGAGGTGGTCAGACCACCATCCAACACGATAGGACCGTGCCGTAGTCAGCGGGATGCTCTCCATCGAAGAATGTAATATGGCGCTGGTGAAAGATTCCGCGATGCTCTCTACATCTGCGTGAGAGTTCGCAAGGAACGATACGTCGTGCACCCGCTCCTCCAGGGTTGCGTCAAATACTTCCCAGTCCGCAGATGCGGTCATGAAGCGAATACAAGTATCCACTCGTTCTATACAAGGGGTCGAAGTCCCCAGAAGCCCAAATGAAATCGGTCGGTGGTCACCAACCCCCAGGTCCTCATGGACAGTCCAATCAACAATCTCGCCATTTAGCGCTGGGGAGATCAGCGTCACGTCAATGTTAGACTCCCCGTTGACTGACCAAAACGTAAACGGCTGGCCATGTACATTGGAGATGACTAGCCTATGACGAGGTTGAACTGGCAATAGATATTAAAAAGAATAAACATGGAATTACCCAGGTTTATTGAAGTTGTAGTCATATGTTCACTGCAGAACTGACTAATCGCAAAAATGCCAATCGTTCGATTCAGAGCTACAACAGCCGCCATAGGATTGTTAGACTTCACGGAGATAAGGCGAGTGCGAGCTCCTATTCCTCTGACACTACCAAACGCATGGTATGGCTCTTGAAGAGCGACGATGTCAACTGATCTCTCCACGGCCATCTGGAAGATTGCTGAAGTAACCGCAGCAGAACGCTGGGCGTTTACCTGCAGAAACTTAATTGAACTGATCACGAATGATCCAGGAGTTTCTGGTATCTATCGAGTTGCCGTTTGTAACAGAGACAATCTCTGCTAGTTACCTCGTGATTTGCATCTGTGCCTTCACCAGATGTCTTACAATTTGCACAGCACGCAGGTCGGTCCTTGTTAGGACAGTCCTTATAGCTGTGCTCCCCATTAGCACATGAACATGATGCTGCTGAGTGACCATAAGCATGGCACTTGGAGCATCTCGTTATATTGTAATTTTGGTTGAATCTATGGGATCGAAGGTCGATATACAGTCGACCCTTATCCCTAAAAAGATGTCGCACAGAATCTGGTACACTAACAATTACATTAACTTTATCAGGGAGGCGCGATTTTAAACGCGTCACAACCCTTACTCTCTGACGAGCCTCTGAATGTAGAGACTCGTCGTTTATATTTTTGATGATCATATCATCTAGAATTTGCTCATTATCAATTGCGGTGGGAATCTCGTAAATCATTATCCGCGGTATAATCTTTTTAGGTTCCGAGCATTTCAAATGCTCGGAATCTTTCAGTGATTCCTTTACTAATTCTATGTCTGCTGGAGTAGGAACCTCCAACAGAACTGAGCCGCTTTGGCGTTTATAAATCTGTTTAACCTTAACTCGAGGTGTGTTCCTCAGTAAAGAAATTAAGTTCGACTTGACGACTTCTGCGTCAGTAGAAGCGCTGGAGCTCACAACGACCTTATGCGCGGTCGTGTTGAGCTTCACCGGCTTCACTGAAGGTGGAGCCGGTCGAACGGGCGGATTATCTGGTATGTTAGTTGCCGCGACGCTCACGTAAGAACGCGGCGCCGGCATTTCTACTCTCTTTTTACTCTGTTCGAGTTGACCCTCAAGATGAGAGATCTTCCGCAGAGCCTCTAAATGTATTTCATCATATTGATTGAAAAAGCCTAAAATGGTCTCAATTTGAGGCCTATTTATTTTATTAGTAGTATGAAAAATGTACTTCTCTGACAGGCTCAGCAGACTTTCTATCGATACCTGGGACGAACCCTCTATCGATGTTTTAAGCCAAGTGTAATCATTGCCTGCGGCCAACCACAATTCCCTCGCTTAGTTCCACCTAAGTGACGCTAAACGCGGCAACCACGATTGGCCTTTTTGCTACCTACAACCCAGGAAAGGCTGCAGAGAGCGGTTGTGAGACACATGCAAGCATGTGACTCACCACACACAGACACATACAACATTCAGACAAGAGAAGGTGAGAAATGAAACAAGAGAATTTTTTTTTTTTTTTTTTTTTTTTTTTTTTTTTTTTTTTTTTTTTTTTTTTTTTTTTTTTTTTTTTTTTTTTTTTTTTTTTTTTTTTTTTTTTTTTTTTTAACATTATTAAATATTTTTAAATTTCAACAATCATGGTGACTGCGATGAAGTTGACGTTGTTCATCCAGGGGCGATCCTTCGGGAGTTTAGAGCTGTGATGACCTCAGTAGCGAAACCTGTAAGCTTAGGGAAATTAGTACGTTCTGCTAAAATGTCCCGTTCTGACACAGAAGGGTCCTCCAGAATCTGGAGCCCATGTTCGTTCCGGAGATGGTGATAGTTGGGGCATTCTCTGAGGACGTGAGTGCTTGTCTCAGGTTGCCCACAAGAACAAAGATCTGCATCAGATAATCCTAAACGAAATAAATTAGCATTAAAAGGACCATGACCAGTTAGGAAACAAGTCAAGTAAAAACCAGGATGGAACCACAAATTCTCTGCTACGAAGTTTACTTCAGGAATCCAGCTGTGCATGGTACGGCCAGAGTTGCTCGCATGCCAGTCCTCCTGCCATTGTCTCACAAGGGAGTCAAGACAGTCAGATGACCAGCGAGTAATCTCACCGTTCCGAGAGGGGTGATCAACCGGAATAACAGGAATGTGAATATTCCTGTAGTCGAAGGGGAGACCCTTTCTCATGAAGACGGTTGCGGCCCTATAGATAATAAACAGTTGTACTGGCAGGTTTCCCGTTAGGACTTGAAGAGCGTCGTTCGAAACAGTGCGACACGCGTAGGACTCGAGAAGCATGAAATGTCTCTGTGCTGAGACTAGGACACGACGTACGTGTGATAGTTCTACCTTGTCATACCATACTGTAGAGCAATACGATGCAATAGGAAGAAAAACACACTTATAATAAATGTCAAGAGATTGACGGTTGTTAGCGCTGAAAGATTTGCTAAGTCGTAGAAGTTTCGAGGAAGTTATCTGGGCTTTCTGCTGAATTGCCTTCGCGTGAGGAATGAAAGTGAGACCTGAATCGATAATGACACCAAGGTACTTCTGCTCCAAGCTCCACTTAATAGGTCTGCCCCTTATGCGAACCAATGGGGGGCGATCCCTATTGAGGGAGCCCCGCAGGAGAACGGCTGATGTCTTGGAGGAGGAGATGGTTAAATAATTGGCGGAGAGCCATTCAAGGACAATATCCAGCATCGTCTGTAGCTTATTTTCAAGTGCACTACGGCTGTTCGCTTCCGCAAGTAAGGTTAGGTCGTCGGCATAGGCTATAGCCAAGCCGTCTTGATTCGATAGAAGATCAAGACACTCATCAAAAACAAGGTTCCAGAGGAAAGGACCTAGTATAGAGCCCTGAGGGCAACCTCGCGAGAGTTGCCGTTTTACACTGAATGAACCTTGCGTATAGGATATCGAGCGAGAGGATAGGTAAGAGGAAAGAAGTCGACGAACACCACTCGGGAAACCTGCTACGCGCGCCCTCCTGTGGATGCTTACCCACCAAAGACTGTCGAAAGCCCCTTCAATGTCGACGAAGATACCAGCAACATATTTGGACTGAGAGCGATTGGCATAATTAACGAGATCCCTCACTGCATCCTCGGTGGACAGAGTGGGACGGAAACCAAACTGAGAGGTATTAACGAACTGGGAGTTGAGGTAAAGCGACTGAGTTCTTGAAAGAATCAGCCTCTCCAACACTTTTCCCATTTCAGGTAAGAGACTGATAGGGCGATAGGACTTCGGATCTTCAGGAGGCTTGTTCCCCGCCTTAGGAATCAGACATAGATGAGCTTGTTTCCACACTCTGGGGAAGACTCCAAAGGTGTAACACAAGTTCATCAGTTTCAGCATAAGAGTGGGGATGACAGTATGTACGCGTTGAACAATTACCCCAGATATCGAGTCTATGCCAGGAGCGGCGTTTTTCCTGATTGATTGGACTGATTTTTCAAGTTCCTCGGAAGTGAATATATTCTCGTGTTCTAGGATAGGTGGATGATTTGCGGTGACTTCTACACGTGTGGCAGCTTGGGTGTCAGAGTCATCCTCGGGATTGTCATTCGGAAAAAGACGATTGAGGATGACTTCCACGGATTCTTCGAGCGTTTCGGTGAAGGAACCATCTGGACGACGAACAGAGCCGGGGACCGATTCAGGCTGGATTTTATCCATGCCTATTTTGTAGGAGACACCCCAAGGTGAATTACGAAGTTCCGACTGAACGAACTTGGTCCAACTTTCAAGCTTTGCTTGCCGAATTTCAAAAAGATACTGATTACTGGCCTCCTTGTATTCTCTCTTTAGGGAATCTATGAAAGCATTGTCAGCTTCTGCTCTGCGCCTTGCTCTCTGAAAACGACGGCGGCCATTTACCCTCGTCTTCAGGTCAGCGAGGTGGTTAGACCACCAGCCAACCTGGAAGGACCGAGAGGTGGTTAGCGGGATCGTTTCCAGCGAGGCTTGGTATATTGCCTGATTGAGTGAGGCCGCAATTCTCTCAACGTCTGCAGGAGAGAACGCAAGGAATGTCAGTTCATGGGAGAGTGACTCTAAGACAGCATCGAAGAGGGCCCAGTCAGCATGCGCAGTGACAAAGCGCATGCGTGTGTCTATGCGATTCAATCGATGTGTTGGATTTTGCATAGTAAGTTTGAACGAAATCGGACGGTGATCACCAATACCAAGATCTTCATAGACATTCCAATCTGCAATTTCTGCATTCAGACCCTGTGAAGACAATGTGACATCAATGTTCGACTCGCCGTTGACAGTCCAGAAGGTAGAGGGCTGGCCCTGCATATTTTGAACCACTAAACGATGTCGAGCGATGAAATCTTCTAGTGCCGCGCCACGAGCGTCTCGAGTGGAAGAAAACCAAAGCGGAGATTTCGCGTTAGAGTCCATACAAATGATGAATTGGGAGTAGTTGAGTGTCGTGATAGCTTCATCTAACATGTTAAGAAAGGTATCGATGCTTTGACTGAACTGACAGTAAACATTAAAGAGAAGAAATTTGTTGGGATGTGAATCGACGGAGATAGTGATAATATGGTCATTGCAAAATTGATTGACAGTAAAAATGTCTAAATTTTTATTGAGGACAACTATAGCGGACATTGGGCTAGTAGACTTGGATGCAATGATTTTAGTTCTCGCACCGATACCCTTGACACTGCCGAACGCGTAGTATGGCTCCTGGAGTGCGACTATATCGATTGAAGTCTGCGAGGCCATCTGGACGATAGCCGAAGTGACAGAAGATGACCGCTGTGCATTAGCTTGGAGAATCTTGATTTCGGGAATCACGAATAGTCTACAAGGCTAATGTACCGCGTGAGCTGCCGCTGATATACCGGGCAGTCACGACTCGCCGTATCATGACTAGCGTCTGTTCCTCCACCAGACGACTTGCAGTTGATGCAACACGGAGTTTTGGCCTTGTTCGGGCACTCTTTGAAGTTATGCCCCGGTTTGGAGCAGAAGCCACATACCTGCGGCTGGGCACAAGAAGCTGTAGAGTGGCCGAAATGGTGACATTTATAACATCGCATTATGTGATAATGATCGTTTATTTTATGCGACCTGACATCTATGTAGACTCTGCCTTTATCCATGAAAAGTTGTCGGATTTTGCCTGGGAGACTGAGGACTAGATTTTCCTGACCTGGATATTTGGATTTAACGCGAGTGACAACCGAGATGTTTTTCCTGGCTTCAGACTGAGCGGAGAGTTCGAGATTCTTAGTGACAAGATCGTCTAGGAGGCGATCATTGTCGATTGCAGCCGGGACATCGAATATTACTATCCTAGGCTTGATTTTTTTTTGATCAGAGCAGCGAAGATGCTCTGAACCGTTGAGAGCGTCTTTAACGAGATTCACATCAGCAGCAGATGGAGTTTCTAGAAGAACAGAACCGCTTTTCAATTTTTTGATTTGCTGCACTCTAACTCTGGAGGAGTTGCGGAGCAGCGAGATGACTGAAGTTTTGACAGCCTCGGCGTCATTGGAAGAACTGGAATTGATTATGAGCTGATGTTTTGACGGAGGGGGAATTGGGGGCACGATTGACTGTGGAGCAGGTGAGGCTCCCGCGGCACTAGCGTACGATCGAGGTGGTTGAAGGGGTGGGCTAGACGCGGTTTTTGGGCATGGGCAAGTTGAGGCGGAAGCTTTTTGGAGAGACGTTCTCTCCGCAAGACGGCCCTCTAGAAAGGATATCTTACTCTCTGCTGCTCTGACTTTTTCCTCAGACAGGGCAAAAAGGGACAGAATATACTGAATCTGGGTCTTCGAAATTTTTACGTTTGGATTGAAAAGGAATTCCTCAAGCGATTGACGGATATTGTCAGGCGAGGGGGACGATGAGGCTGAGGGTGCGGTTTCAATTGAGGGTGAGGAAACCGTGGGGGTAGACATTATGGGGGTAGAAATCAAGGGGCTTTTCCTCGGCGATGGGACTGGGCGATTTTCCGTCGATCCTTGGCGCGCTTTAACTGTACGAGAATTGGACGCTGAAGTCGACGCGGCAGCGACCGATGGTCTCCTTGGCTGAACTTTTTTATCCATAATAGGGTTTTATGTTAACATACCCTTGATATTACAGAATCTAATTGTAACAGAGCCCTAGAATAGAAGAAAGCGATCCCTGGCAAAATAGCTGAAAGAAAAAATTTTTTCCGTATATAGCACCGTTTAGGATCTCCTTTCCTATGGCAGCTGGCCGGCTGGAAATACTCTCACTGGTTGCTGAATATACCTAGATTCAAGAACTGAAAGAATTTTTTGGCTAGTGTGAGCCAGTCGGAAGATATGAAGGTTTTAGTCTGCGCATGCGCAGAACCAAAATATTTTTTTATCCTCTGCTGCGGGTTCCTGACCTATTCTAGAAGATAAATAACAATAAACGAGATACTCTGGGTCGAATTTTACCTGAAACAGAGAGTTCTGTCCCAGGTTTTTGTATCTCTTATCTTCCACTTTTACAACTGGATTTTGTTGCTTTGAATGATAATTTATTATAATCGGATTTTGACTGCTAAAGTCGAAGGTTTCGGTATTCTACCTGCGCTATGTAGGATCGTTTTCTTAGACGTGTTTACTCTAGGAGAGATAGAATGATACTGTCATCAAATCAAATACGTATATTTTCATTATTTGTTTTGGGGTACATTGTTTTTGTAAATATATATCAAAAAGGCGGGAGGCTTTAAGGTTTCGCAACCTTCTTCAACTCGTGTGAACAGCTGTGGCCGTCTTTTGTTGATTTTCATTAATTACGTGCCATTTGGTCAAATGTCTGATTTTCAATTCATCTGACATTTGATGGTAAAGGAAACCACTGAAAGCTTTACCCACGTAACGCAAAGGCACCTAATTCCGACCACTGATGCTCATGATTAAATGAATCGTTCAAAAGATAATGAAATTATTCAAAAATTAATTTGAAAAATGGTTTTCCTGAAAGGTTATATACTCTAATTTCAAGAAATGTACATTATTCTATCCTATAATGACTTGATCATTTATATATTTAATGTTGAACGGAAACGAATGGAAATTAACCGACGGCACCGTTTACCGACCGGCTGACAACAACTACCCCTCTATCCGACTACTGAGGATCCTGATTCCGACCGACCATATTCACCTACTAAAATAAACTTTATAGTTCATAAAATCATTGTGAATACCGTGAAAAAAATTATTATGTAATTGGGTCAAAATATAAATTGAAAAAAAGGTTCAGTATTCATTAGGAATTGAATTATATCGGCAATGAGTGCAAAAAAGTCAGAAAAATAGCGAAAATTAACTCATATCATCTAACATTAAATATGAACATGAAATACGAACTCGTGGAATTAGCCATCGTTAACCCACAAAACTAAATGAGTAGATAAATCGAGAATAATTTAAATTAAAAAATGTAATAATGATTACTGCAATATTGAAAGATAAACAATTTGAAAAAATATCAAAAAACAATAATGAAAATGGCGAAATGAATTGAATAAAAAAATTCAACTCAGGTTTTCCAGACAATGCATTTATACTAAACATAGAATTTCTTTTCATAACTTACCGTCAGTTTAGACGCCACAGATAATTAATTAAACCACTTGGTTAAATAATTAATATAAGAACATAATCAAAGTAATTATAATCTACCAAAAATCTTATGTTTAAGATTACGATGTTACTTTTTAGATGGATAATTAACGAGAAAGAAACGTGCAACGAGAATTCTGCCCACTATAATTATCTGCATTTTAGATGTACGCATGTTATCGCGATCGAGTCCAACGACGAAGAACATAAAAAGTGAATCAACAATTCAGTCAGCGGCGGTTGTGTGGGGAATTCACACGTTACAAGTAATCGACTAATCTGGCTTTTTTCTTTATCTTATTGTCTATCCCTTTTTCTGAGAACACGCACTTTGAGTCTATGATAACTGCTTCTGATTCCTGCATTGTCCAAGTCCTCTTTTAATAATTATAGCCCTTCGTTTATATCTTCTTTCCAACCACTTCTTTCTGGTTCACTAAATGTCTTTGGAATTTCACCTGGAATATGACCAACTGCAAGAGCATATACTAAATTTGCGTCGTATTCTACATCATAATCCTGTAGGTGTGTTGGAATTTTTCTTGTTCTGGTACTTTTTCTCGTATTATTTCTTTCTTCAATTCTGTTTTCATCTTCCTTTCTCATATTTTCGATTTCTTCTTCTTCGTTACTTCCAATTTCAACGATTCCTTCTTTTTGACTCCAACTCTTCTGATAGTTCATCAAAAATCACTGAACGAACATGAATAACTTCATGCCTTTTTAATTCACCATTACTGCAATAACCTAACATGAAAGTCTTTATTGACTGTTCATCTAATTTATTATTTGTATGATTTTCCTTTGGTATGTGGGCATACTATACACAGCCAAATACCCTAATTTTATGCATTTCTGGTTTTCGACCACGCCTTATTTCTGATGGTGTCTTTTCTACTGCAGAAGTATGCGTTCTATTAATCAGATATATTGCCGTTAAGGCAGCATCTCCCCAAAATGATTTATCTAAAAGAGAGTCAAATATACATCGTGATCTTTTTAAAATTGTTCTATTTTATCGTTCCGCTACTCCATTTTGGTGAGTATTTCTACTAAAAGTAAATTGAATATCAATTCCTTCTTTTCTACATAAATCTCTAAATGATTTTGCTGGGTACTCACCCCCATTATCACATCTCAAACCTTGAATTTTTTCTTTAAACCTCGTATTTACCATAGCAATATATTCCTGAACTTTTCTGTTGCTTCTTCTTTATTTTTAATCAAATATATGACAGCAAAATGACTAAAATGATCGATAAAGGATATAAAATATCGGTATTCATCTCTTGTTTGCGGAATAATGAATGGACGAAGCTTTTACTGTATGTTCAACTTTTCTTTTCGCTATACAACATACAATTGAACGTGTAAAATTCATGGATGCAATGAAATTAGATTGGATTTCAGTATAACTTTTCCAGTAGTATAATAATGATAAACACGAAATAACTTTCATTAATCTCTTCAACAGCACAATGAATTCACATTTATTCTCATCATAGTTGAAAATAATTCCACTACGAAATGATCGAATACGGCAAAAATAATGAAACGTTAAGTTTCTCATTTTGAAAGTAGCACTGTTAATCTTTGTTAAGGCACAGTTAATTGAAATTTATTCCCATCTAGTTTGATAATACCTCTTCAAAACATACTATGATGAAAATATTGGAATATGGCTTTAAAAATATTAAAACGTGAAGTTTACTTCTCTTCAAAAAATAACGTAACATTTTAACTTTCTTAAAACACAATTTTTATGCACTATAACAATATCTGCATCATGGAGGGTTGGACTAGCACAGTGAACTGGCTCACAACAATTGATACTAGCCTGTGAATTACACCTAGAGGAATGAGGAGATGGACAACTTAAATCAGGTAATTTCATTGATTTAAAATTGACATAAAAAAAATTATTTCATTAATCTCTTGAAGATTTTCATTTAGATGACCATTTTTCAATGATCTGCATGGTATCCCCTATTCAATTACTGATTGTTATTTTTGTTATCTGAAATCATTCAGAAATAGATTTGTATAAAAACTTGAATATATATAAACATAAAAACCGAAGTTGCAGCACCGAAATTTGAAATTTTTCTATACCTACGGGTATAGAAGATATATATATATATATATATATATATATATATATATATATATATATATATATATATATATATATATATATATATATATATATATATATATATTCTGTAGTTCCCGTGCTACGTTATCGCACTTGTAGATAATACTACTTTCAGATATTCGCTATCAAAGTACATTATAACGTTCTTTCGATAATTCTTGACGAACTATTCCAAAGAATATTATAGCGGAGCTGTCCTCCAGGGATCATTCATTGTCCTTCTAGGGATCAATGTTGATTCTCCATTATCCTTCATGGGATAAATTTGAAGAATCTTGAAATCGATGCCTTCATTTATTGAAAACGTGAGACAGTATACTGTTTCGTACTACAAGGTACTTGGACCTTTAATATTCAATATTAACGATTTAATCATTGACGGTATCCATGGCTTAGTTGGCAGAACACCAGGCTATGGTGATGTAGGATTCGGGTTGGAGTCCCGATGAAGGCATAGATCTGTGTGTGAAGATTTAAGTAGTTTAATAATGATAATTGTTGTGTAATTTACATTTATTGCAAGCCCATTGGCCGTTTGGAATCGGCGTTAAACTGTAGGTCCACTGAATTAAAAAAAAACAATCATAAATTAACATACCAACAGGATAATTTATATACAATTAATGACTATTATATCGAGTAATCACCTTATTTCTGACGTTATTTTTCTCTTTCAGATTTTTCGTAATGGGCCGAAGAGATAGATGGAATTAAGCATGGTAATTGAAAGCTCGCCAGGGATTAATGAACGTAACAATTATTCACTAACGGTGTAGGAAACTCGAATATTATTCAAATGTGCAGTATATTTGAATGATAATGATAACAATAATGATCGGGGATGATTTATTGAGAAACTTTTGTATGAACAGGCTATAGAGAATGAGAATGGCGTTGTTGAAAATGACATTCTGCAGATTTTGCAAGAGTATTGGAAATAAATTACACAATAACGTTAGTTCGCCTATTTCAAATTATCATCCGAATTTGAAATTTCAAAAATCGAAGCATATTTTGATATCCCTTTCAACGAATATCTTCATTTCGGAGATAAGGAAGCCAAATCTGAAAAAAATGTGTATAATTGTTCAAAGAGAATAATGGTATTTTGAATGTTTGAAGTTAAGATCTATGGATATATGGATTATTATAAACATAACAACTTCAGTATAAATATTACAAAATCCAAATCAACTTCCAGTCGAATATTATTGAAAAATGAAAGAAATAATCAAGACCAAAATATGTACTTCTCACAGCAGCACTGCAGGCGAAGAATGAATGTAAGAACAAGAAATGTTCAGCTTTAGTCAGCTCTGCAAGACCATTTAATCCATACCTTCAATCTGAACCAAGTGAGATCAAATTTCAAGTTTTCCAACTCGAAAAATAAACATCGTCATGATTCCCTCGGAAGTTGATCATAGAAAATAATGAGGAAGGGTCTTATTGAAATTGTCAGCATCATGTTCCACGTTTTGATTTTGCTGAGGATTGGTGGTAAATTATCTGTTACTGTTTCTGTAAATAAATATTAATTGAACTCCCAGTTTTTATTAAACAATTCCAGATCTGCAGTGGAAAGCTTTATCTGAAAATAAATTGAGTAACTATTTGGTATATAATGGATGCAAACTTAAGTAGGTACTGCTGATAATAATAATAAGTTCTTTATTCTCAACAGGTATAACACCCAATTACAGAAAATAACAATGTTGAATACATAACTAAATACTATAGAATTAAATATTAACACACTAGACTTAAGTTTCACTGAATATATTAAAAAGTCTACATATGTTTCGGGTGGTTAACCCATTATCAAGAGTATATAATATTACTGAATTTCAAAATGTACATCTTTCACTTATATATCCTTAACCACAGAACATAAAACTGGTTTAACGGAAAAGTCTACCTGGTCATTATAAATAGGTAAATTCTTCTTTTTCGCTATCGAAATTTCTAAGACTTTAAGGGTATCTAATCTTTTACCCTTACTACCTGAGTATACTATTTCGGTCTTTCTGGAATCCAAGAAATGATTATGTTTAATGCAGTTTTCAGAAAAAGGTATTATAAAAATGAAAAACTTCATATTCACTTTGGACTGGAACGTTTTTGATAGAATAAATAATATAAAAAATTATTATTAGGCTAGTTAAAGTTTTTAACTGAGTATAGTTTTGCGGTAAAAGAATATTTTCCATTGAGGATGTTTGTTGTGAGAAACAAGAAAAATCCGGAAAATTGGTTCAATTATACATTGAAAAATATAAGAAGTCTTCTCAACACATAAAACACGTGCAGATATATGTGAGAACTTAGAATATATTAATATTTAATTTAGAATAGAACATAAATGAAAATTTTTTATTCCTATGACACTGAATGAAATATTTAAATATAAAATGAATGTTCCATATTATTTTATTCATAATTAGAATGAGACTAACATGAAAGGATTCAAACAAAAATACTGTGCCCATGAAAGGTGAATATATCAGAACAATCAAACTGCATTTGCGTCAAATTAGAAATGGAATGATAAACTTTAAATTTGATATTTAAATATCAAATGAATGTTCTAGTGTTCATTTTCTTATATATATATATATATATATATATATATATATATATATATATATATATATATATATATATATATATATATATTTTTTTAAGTTTTCAGCAATAACAGGCTTTTTTTGATATGAAAAAGTTTATTTCTGTTGACGTTTCGACAACAAAAATAAATTATTCATTGAATATAATTTCAAAGTCAAATTTAATTATATAATTGAATTGATTAAATTATTGTTAAGTTTTGACAAAGTTGTGATATAACAACGAAACGTCAACAAAAATAAACTTTTTCATATCAAAAAAAAGCCTAAAAAAAATTGCTAAAAACTTTCAGATTTCTTAACAGGCAATAAATCAATTTCAAGAAATATATATATATATATATATATATATATATATATATATATATATATATATATTTATATATATATATAGATATTTATATATATATATATATATATATATATATATATATATATATATATATATATATATATATTATATATATATATATATATATATATATATATATATATATATATATCGACATTTATAAAAATTATAGAAGCATTATAATACTGAGATAGAAAATAAAAGAGGTTAGATTATGATATTCCAATATTCACTTCCAATAATAGGTCCAAAATCTAATAGAGAATAGTAAATAATGAGCGCAATAGAAGTTATAGTTATTTCCATACAACTTGCAATATATCTTGTGAAACTATGATGATAATATTTAAAGAGAGCACTTCTCAGTACATGAAACGACTCATTATTGAACTTTAAAAAATGTCGAATTCCTACAAGTTCGCTTTCTTTCTTACCTCTGCTTAGCAAGAAGTTTCTAAGGTTTCTAACTTTCTCGGGTTATAAATTCACTGAAAGATTCAAAATGTTTTGATACAAGTGAATTGAACTTCTATATCATAAAAAGCACTTGTGTAATATTTATTGAACCTTTGACACAACATTAATACTATATTTTCAACCGAATATTTCTGAATTCATTAAAATATTCTTAAATTATTTCAATTTTCAAGAAGGGAGTGTTTACGCTGTTATCTCTGCGAACGAGATAAATGCTTTTTTTCCCTTTTTTCTTTAAGTTGAACAGATGGTCTTATACCTACATGCAAGAGAAAAGAGTTAGTTAGTTTTCGGACAACCAATACGTCGTTTAGGATTGAATTCATCGCATTTGCAATTTGGTAGATAGTGTCGTTTTGACTTGAAATATACAATTTAGTTAGTGATACCGTTTTAGTTAGTTTAGATATATACCGCTTTAGTAAATATTCAATATAGACTAGTTGATACCACAATAGAGACTTATAGATTCAGTATAGATGTTCGAGTGTTGCTATAAACAATTTCTATCCTAGTTTTTCCTCAATTATCCTTCCGATATTCCTCTTGTTTTTAAAGGAAGTTCATCATAAGAGCAACAAGTGCCGAAAATCTTCATCTTAAGGTGAGCTGTTGTATTTCCCATTTTACAGTCCATTATTTGAATAATAACTCAATTATTCATTTTGCCGAAACAGGGAGTTCGTGACCTTGGCCTATTTCAATCATATTTTATGCGGTAATATAATTGAAAAAATCATTAAGAAGCTAAGAATTAAGAAATAGATAAGAAATTAAGAATTCTTATCGAATTACAATATGGTTTCGGAAAGGATAGGTCTATAACGCTTGTCCTCTTGTATTACCGTTGGTGGCATTGTTGATGGCCTACAGAAGCATCATCAAACTTCGGTTACAGAGTGTGCTCTCTTAAAGGCCTTCGACTGTGCCTTTCATGACATTTTAGTAGAAACACTGCATTTTTACGGTGTCCTGGCCACTCCTCAAAAGCTGATCGAATCTTATCTAACTGATAAGCACCAGGTCGTCAGCTCTGAAAATTGTTCAGAGATTTTTTCAGAGAGAGAATTGTTCATAATTCAAGCTAGTAAAACATGGAGTCACCCAAGGATCAGTTCTGGGGACAGTGTTTTCCATTATATATAAATGACTCACTCAATTTTAATGACTCCACTGAAAAAGGTTTTATTCACGGATTACACCTTTATTTACTCTGACATAAATCATTCAGGCTTAATGATAACATCTACGTATGTAAATAACAATTGTCAATTATGGTTCACAGCAAGCAAACTCAAACTGAATGATGACAACACTCAAAATATAGTTTTTTCATCTTATTACTCTGCTAATACTGCGAAGTTGCTTGTCGTAACACTAGATAGCACAGTTACTTGTAACGAGCAAATTGAAAACTTTCTATTACTCAATTACTTAGACGAATGAGAACTATAACGAGTATTACGACCTTGAGAATAACATACTTTTCTCTATAATTGTAAACGTTGTTTACTTAGAATCATGCAATCCATTATTCATAAGATATAAAATAATGTCTTTGCATTGTGGATATATAAAGTTCTTGTAGGAACTTTATATTACTCAATTACTTAGATGAATGAGAACTATAACGAGTATTACGACCTTGAGAAGAACATACTTTTCTCTATAATTTTAAACGTTGTTTACTTAGAATCATGCAATCCATTATTCATAAGATATAAAATAATGTCTTTGCATTGTGGATATATAAAGTTCTTGTAGGAACTTTCTATTACTCAATTACTTAGACGAATGAGAACTATAACGAGTATTACGACCTTGAGAAGAACATACTTTTCTCTATAATTGTAAACGTTGTTTACTTAGAATCATGCAATCCATTATTCATAAGATATAAAATAATGTCTTTGCATTGTGGATATATAAAGTTCTTGTAAGAATACATATGGATGTAGGAACAGTAGCAACTGCACGTTGTTACTGAAGTAACAGTCTGATTTGCATAATGACAAAGAAAAGGTGCAAATAATATCCAAACAAGTAAATATCGTTTGAATAAATGACATAAACTCGATTGATTACCTACATTTCATACAATACCTTACCTCATCATTTCGAAGACCTTCCTTTCAATTAATTGAAAACAAACCTAAAGAAATATCTTACGAGATTTTGCTTCTTTTCTGTCGGCGAGTTTTATAAACACTCCTTCAAATTTTCAATGTGAACATGCTCACCACATTTTTATGAACATGAGTTATTATGCGCATTTTGTGTTTTTCTTTTTCTTGTTTCATTGTGAATGAATTACTTAGGTTAGTTATATTTATCCTTATTAGATTTCAATGATCAGTTCCACCTAGGAGTAAGTGTATCATTATCATTTGCTTCTACTTTATACTATTTTCTGTTTTATTTTGATATTATTACTAGAGGAGTGAAAGTGCTAGAGTATGGAAACTCCAACAATTTGTAACAAAGATATTTCTCTACAACAAAAATAACTCTATATGGCTCACAGAGTTAATATGTATTGTTGGTAATTTTTTAATTTTGTTTCTAGTTCAATTTCACAAAGTAGTGAATTATTTCCTATTTTCCCTCTTCGAAATTATTTGAGCTTTTTAGTAGCGGATATCTAATGCAAATCAGTTGAATATAAATAGACATACATGGGTTAGACATACATACGACTCATTAGAGTTACCGCGCTGTTATCATGTAAGGCAAAGATTAAAAACACTCACAACACAGAAAAAAATCACATATCACCTTCATTTCCCCCTTAAGATTTCATATAAAAAGGTGATTTTCGATGATTTCTTCGAAATGTCTGCCGAAGGAATATCTGATAACAAAAACTGTTGATATTAAATAAAATTAAACTCTTGGCTTAATGTTTCACGATTATATTTAACAACATGAATTTGTCAACATGTTTCGAACGTGAGCTCATTTTCAAGACTAAAATACAGTATTGATTTTTGAATTATGATTATGAATTTCGAAGCCAGTTGAAAATGTTGACTCGTCAAAATGTTGACGTCAAATGTTGACTCGTTGACTTTGTCAACATTGCTCGAAACATGTTGACAAATTCATGTTGTTAAATATAGTCGTGAAACAATAAGCCAAGAGTTTAACTTAATTCAATATTTAATTATGTTTCATCAAGAGTTAAGCGAGAATTCAATCTCAGTCATTAAAATTGTTGATATTTGAAATAGTACGTAACAAAATATTTTCAGGCTATCCGACATTACAAAATAGTCAGTCGTTTTCAATTAAAAACTTTTCCGAAGCTTCAACCTCAGTGGTCTTTTTTATCCTCATATGACAATATATCAAATATAAATTGATGTTTATATTGCGATAACAGTTCACACTGATTGTTAATAATCAAATGAGCTAAAATGAATGCTTTTATTTGAATTGAAACAGCAGCTAATTTTACAAAAATGAGAGAAATTCGAAATCAATCAATATTTAACTGCTTGAAAGTTCCTTGCATTTCTTCCTCAACATATCCTCCTTGCCTGAGTTCTTCACGTGATTTTGTGTTTATATAACCAATAATATCTTCTCTGTGGTTAGCATAAATACGATCAAAATCATCTAAAATATAAAACATGCCATAAATGAACAGTAACAATGAGAAACGGACAGTTTGTTCATGAATTTGAGTATTGTCACATGTGAAAAAACCTTTCTTGAGATCTGAAATGCGTAATGTGGCATACATTAATAAAGGTCAGAGATGGCGAATCCATGACACGCTAGCTCTTTTTTGTAGGCACATTTCTTCAAGGATGAGGTATTTGTTAATTCAAATATTAGTACTCAATTCAATAATTATCTTCAATTCAATGCACTGACGAGTATGTTAATTTGAAAGACTTAGCAAATGCTTTGTTATGAAATTTTAATATTGAGAAAAACAAAAAAAATCAGTCTGCTGATTCTTGGCCTCGAAATGTATGGAATGTGAAATGGAAATAGACGATGTAGCAAATTTCAGCACCAAAAAAGTTGATAATGTTTCATATATATTAGCTCTGCAATTATAGCAATTTATATTGTTTTTCAGTTTTTGTTCATTAATACAATATTGAGTGTCAATTATATATACAAAATAAGTCTCCAAGAAATCATTCATGTCATGTTTTTGGATTTTTTTCCATTCGTCAATTTTCTGATAGGTGACACTCCTCGATAATTCTGTTTCGATGTTTCAAAAGCTCCATACGTAGTTTAGAACATTACAGTGGAATAAATCATTGACAAAAACAGTCGACTTCATCATAAATTTCGGTACAATTGATTTTGAATTTCAGCTATTGAATGTTATTGAGTTTATTTTTATCGACTTCAAGTTGGTCGTATTTACAATATATGTTCAAAATTGGTGAACGATGAGACATATTACAATTGTAGTGTACGTAGAACAATTGAACACCTTTCATTCTTCTGTATTATCTTCAAACATAAATTCACTAAATTGACTTCACATGTAAATAAAAAATACAAATTCTACGAAATTCACAGTATGAATTCTGTATTATATCTACATGTAGGTATTAGAACAGCTCGATATGTTTTTCCGACATATGTTATCCTGAGGTTCTAAAATTCGGAACTAGTAACAATACTTCTATCAATATCTGTATTTTTCTAACCACGATTTACAACTGAACTTACAGTGGCTCAATTTAACCTGTTCGGAAAAAAAAATCAGATTGAGAAAACCTCAAGCATTCCAAACTATTTTCTATACTTTATAATTTTCAGAATTGAATTTTTTCTGCAATGTACATATCATGGAAAACCGGGACATCTCATCAAAAAGAATACTTGAAAAAAAGTATTCGAAATTAGAATCGAACTCTTGGCTTAATATTTCACAAATAAATTGTGAAACATTATAGCTAAAATATTTGTGAAATATTGAGCCAAGAGTTCGATTTAAATTTTTGTTTAATAATGTTTCACCAAGAGGTAAATGAGAATTATCAGTTATTGAAGAGAATACTTTTGCAAATCTGAAAAGAGTCAGAGAAAGGATTGCTTTTTCTATATCCTCGACTGGAAATGACCGTTTTCCGAGATATTCTGAGCATTTTATGTTATAAAAATTTCCGGTTTATTTTGAGAATGCGATCACGAAGATTTTCACTCTGTGAGTTTCATCAATAATTCACAAACAAGAGCTGCAATTACGATATATCGGATTTGTTTAATATTTTGACTAATATTTTTTTATTCGATACATCGATATATTTATAGAGACATCGGATGCTAGACAAACTTCCTATTGAAACTAGCGATACCTCAGTTCAATGCGTAAAAATTGTCGGATATCTCTCCTTTATCACGAATTTCATGACAGCTTAAATTTGCAATCGAAGAAATTTCTGCAGACTGTCGCTGTACGAGGAGTTGAACGATATAGTTAGTTTCACAAATCAATCCTCTCTAATGGAAAGAATAACTGACAAGACAAAGGAAATTATGTGTGTTCAATTCCTATGAAAAAACAATGGGTGTGAATAAACACTATGAATATTTGTTATCTACAGCTGAAATTGAATATAAAGTTAAATTCAAACACTTGAACTTATGATTTACACTTTATTCACTACATATAGCATGACGCGTTTAGTCGTTACAAACGACTTCTTCAGATGCTTACAGAATAATTTTAGTAAGCATCTGAAGAAGTCGTTGTAACGACGAAACGCATCATGCTATGTAGTGAATAAAGTGTAAATCATAAGTTCAAGTGTTTGAATTTGAGTTTATATTCAATTATAATGGCTTTACATCGAGTAAACGCCAACACTATTAAATCTCCATTCAAGTTCAACAGAATTGCATGCCTCGATCTGGATCTTCCACAGAAAGTTCTTGGTCCAAAGTCATCTTATAGAGATACCTTTTATCCAATTTCAAAATTTTATGTGTAGTTCTCACTGGTACATCTTGATTTTGTTGAGTGAATTTTCCTCCATAGCGAATAAAACATTCAATTTGACTTCCTCATTGTTTTGGGGCGCCAATCTTTCGAAAGATCATCAACACTACCAGTGTCTCAAAACTTTCTCCCAACTTTTCTCAATACTTGAGTTATGGGCCTATTCGGGCATTGTGTATCTAGCAGTCCAACTACTTCTTTTTGATGCATACACTACCACCGTATGCAGTTATCATCAAAATTTCGATTCTTTGAGTAACAGAACGATGCATTTAATTTTCAATTTTTCCGACAAGCACGGTATTATTTATTGTATGGCACAGAAACACATGACATCACTTAATTCAATAGAAATATAGAATAAAAACACAAATACATAGGCAAGAGACACACTCATTAAGTTACAGACAAACATCTAATTTATATATATAATCAACCGCTTCTTTGGTAGCCATCAGGAAGTCGTTGAAATTGCCGTTGTGGGCTCTTTTCTGGCACTCTGTAACGATGTGATGAATTGTTTGATTAGCCGCACCGCAATCACATGCTGGAGATGGTGTTATTTCCCACTTGTAGAGTGAATCCCCACACCTACCATGGTCAGTGCGTATTCGGTTAATGGAGGTCCATATTTTCCGTGGTTGCTCATAGGCAGGTGGCTTCATTGTTATACAAGGAAGATCTCTACAGTGGGCTGGGCAGACGTCTCTCCATTCTCGCTCCCAAAAGTGTACAGAATCAAACTTCAAGGCTTCCAGCTCTTTGGCGGTTCTCATCGGGGGTCTTCTGGACCGCAATCTGTTCCTATCCAAGTCGCCAACATCGGCATGTATAGGCAGTAATGGATTGTCTTGAATTTTTCATACTCACGAAGGAGGGCAGTTTTACGCCGGATATCTGGTGGGGGTATGTGGCTCAGTACAGGAAGCCAGTGTATGGGAGTAGATTTCAGGGTACCAGATACAATCCTCATGGTATTATTTAATTGGACATCAACTTTATGTATGTGTGCACTGTTTATCCAAACAGGAGCACTGTATTCTGCAGCCGAATAAACAAGTCCAATTGCTGAGGTGCGTAAGGTGTCAGCAGAAGAGCCCCATGTTGTGCCACAAAGTTTGTGAAGGATGTTACTCCTCGTTCGCAGCTTGGCGGCTGTGTTTTCTGTAGGATAGCGTTCTATCTAAAGTAACTCCTAGATATTTTGGGTGAGAGTTGTGGTGGAGGAGTCTTCCCTCGAAGTAAACTTGGAGTTCTCTGGCTGCGTCTTTGTTGCAGAGGTGGAAACAAGACGTCTCTGTCTTAGTAGGATTGGGCCTCAATCTCCACTTGCGAAAATAGGTTCCTAGTGTTCTTAGATCAGTTGTTAACGTTTCTTCAGTATCCTCAAAAGATTGATGTCTGGCAGCTATGACCCAATCGTCCGCATTGCCAAATTTTCTCGATTTAGTCTCCGGCATATCGGATAAGTACAGGCTGAAGAGCAGAAGGGCCAAAACAGATCCTTGTGGTAGTCTTTCGTTCAGTATCTTAGAAGAGCTTATTTGATTGTGGAGTATAACCTGGAAAGTTCTATTTGCGAGCATATTATCAACAAGTGTAATTGTTCTTGCACATGGAATTATTTGTTTGAGCTGATATAGGAGACCGTGTCTCCACACTGTATCATAAGCTGCTGACAAATCAATAAAAGCGGCCGATGTTCTTAACTTTTTTTGGAATCCTGCTTCTATATGTGTTGTTAATGAAATAACCTGGTCTGTACAGCTTCTCTTTGGTCGGAATCCGGCCTGCTCAATCGGAACTCGCTCAAGAATTTTAGTCCCTATTCTATTAAGAAGTACTGTTTCCAGGAGTTTATATATCATGCTCAGCAGTGCTATGGGGCGATAGCTTTTTGGATCGTCATCCGGTTTCCCAGGTTTCAATATAGCTATGATTTTTGATTTCTTCATTGCGTGAGGAATTTTACCCTTCTCCATGATATCTGTAAAGAACATAGCTAGCCATTTCTTAGTGTGTTTTCCGCAATTAAGAAGGAACTCTGAGTGGATCCCGTCGGGTCCCGGGGCTTTTCCAGACTTAATATCCTTAAGAGCCTCCGTTATGTCATCAATAATAAATGGGACAAGCACGGCATCAATGCAATATGAATTGTCTAAATGTTGATACGCCAACCACTTGGCTGAATCAGCAAGGTAACAAGAACAGTGAAATGTCTTTTTACGATGAAACAGAGAGCGATATTTTTGGGACTCCGAAAATACAAACACGGAAAAGCTTATAAGGACTTCATTTTGAATCCTTAATTGAGTAGTTTGTTCAATCACCCGGATCAAGTAATTTAACTTAAAATCAATAAACCATTGATTTTGTACAAAATTTCCTCATATGACATAACAAAAATTGTGGTGTGATTTGTGAAAAGCAATATACTCTTTCAAATATGACAGTAGAGGTTGCAATTTGAAAAAAATAACAATGACGACTTAGCCGAAATATTATTGCTGTCATCAATAATTCAAAGATGGGCCAATTCTTGTGTGCTGAGATGGTGATCTTTGTATTTTCGAAAAGCTCTTCCTCTTCTAGATAATGAATTCATTTCTTACTTTATTTTCCCACTGTCGAAATGAAAAATGCACATATCTTGAAGAAGCTAGAAGCGAAATTCGATGAGTACTTGTGAACACCTTAAGCTAGGAGAAAAATACAAAATTGAAAATCTTTGACTCTCGCGTTGTTATTCTTTGACGGATTATTTTTTTCATATATGTTCGTGGTTGCATATGTATGTAGTAAAAGAAAAAATAGAATGGAATATTCACCTATAAACTCTTGAACGCTTTTCAATTCTCCTCCATAATCTTTTGGCAAACAGTTCAAGGGAAGAATCCTAGCGAGAGCTTCAATGCTGTCGTGAACCTTAATCTGAAATATCTGAACATTAGTTTCGATGTGAAATGATGCAAATTTATCACGCAAAACCATATTGGCACTATGAATACTCACACGAGACGCCAATTTCGAAGGCAGCACTGGCTTCGCCCAATTAAAAATCAAACCGCCGAATTTGCTGATTATATGCACTTCCTTAAATTTTGAAGAATGACCATTCTAAAATGAAAACGAATCGAAATTCTTGATAGCTCAAATTTGTGCATGTGATAAAATTATAACAGGTTGACGTGATCATTATATATATTGAAGAAAAACTAAAATAAGGCCTGTTTACAATATCAGAAGTTATATTTAAAAGTATTGCTATGGTTTTCATTTCTCTGTTTGTTTGTACTCTAATTATGGAAAAAGTGTTATAAGGATTTCAGAGAAATTGTGCTCCAGTGTATTACTGGAAATCTGTTTCAGATCATAGAATTGATTGTATTGTTTGAAATATTTTCCCAGGCAGAAATCATGACCTGTGAAAACTATTACCCGGATATTCGAAATTACTGAACAAATTTTTCCTACGGTTACAAGTCGGTCAAACTTCACCTGAACGGAGCAATAGCTGAACAGATACGTCGAAAATTCATCATACATCAAGTAAGATGACAAACTTTTTTGATTTCATTACATGGAGGTACACGAATAGAGCAATCAGAGGGATGGGTATGATGACTACATTGTTACTATTGACGATGAAGGTCAATAGAAACTGAAACTGTTTAAAGGTAACTCATTAAAATAATATAAATATGTAAATGAATTCGTTCAGGTTGAATTTTGAAAATAGGGCTAGATCTCGAAACAAATCAAGCAATCAATATATTCCTATGACTCTTTGTCATAGGAATAACTATGAGCCAAGAGTTTTCCATTGAGTTTATATTGAAGAACCATGTTTCACCAAGGAATCAGCGAATTATTATCATTATTGTTAAAACAGCGGAGGTTAGAGACCGATATAGATCCGATAATTGGATCAACCGTTGAAAGCCTTGTTCAGAGGATAATTTTTTAAAAATTTAACTTGTGACTTCATTAATAACATATTAATAATAACATAACATAATAATAATAACACATTAATAACATATAGCAAGCAATCTGATAAATCCATTAAATAAAATATTGAGCGAAATGTCAAAAGTGAAAACAGTTAAGCATTTTCACAACAATCAAGTCAATAAGTGGATAACAAGTAAAATCATAATGAAGATGAAAGATAGAGACAGAAAATATAAAAGTGCTATTGTTAATTATTCAGCCCAAGCATGGCAGGAATATAAAACGATAAGAAATGAAGTTGTAGAAATGATAAGGCAGTCGAAAAAAAGATATTTCATTGATATTTTAGACAACAATAGGAACAATTCTCAACAACTATGGAAACATTTAAAACAATTATTACCAAGTAAAACAAACAATACGTTATATGTTGAAATCGATAATGAAATAATCCGGGATGATCACCATATTGCCCGCTGTTTCAATCTATACTTTGTTGATAGTATAAAACAAATAATTGATTCTATAGTTCCAAAACATAACCATGACTATGTGATGAAATTTATACCGAAATTGTTGAAAATGGATACCTTCGAAAAAATAGATATGGCAGGTTTGAAAACTATTGTGAGAAATCTGAAAAACACTGGTAGTTGTGAAGATGATATAACTGTTGAGATTTTAAAAGATGCTTTTGACATTTCTGGAAATAGATTTTTAGATTTGATAAACACATCACTGACTCATGGAATCTTTCCAAATGAATGGAAATGTTCAGTGATTATACCAGTGCCTAAAATTTGTAACACTGTCAAATTGGAGGAATTTCGACCTATAAACATTCTTCCACCATACGAAAAAATTCTAGAACTAGTTGTTAAAAATCAGGTTCTAGAATTATGCGAAAAACATTCAGTTATTTCTGACTTACAATCAGGTTTCAAGAGAAATTCCTCCTGTGAGACAGCACTGTTGAGCATATGCGAGGAATGGTATAGAGCTATCGATAAAGGAGAGGTAGTGATTGTAGTATTATTGGACTTCAAAAGAGCGTTCGAAACTTTATGTAGATCATTGCTGTTGAAAAAACTAGAAAAAATTGGTTTTGAAGGTTTAGTGAACAAATGGTTCAATTCTTATTTACAATCGCGATCTCAAAAAGTTAAATTCAATGGTGTTATTTCGGACAGCATTGGAGTTGATTTTGGCGTACCTCAGGGTACGGTCTTAGGTCCACTACTATTCTCCTTATACATCAATGATATTGTTTTGCATGTGAAAAAATGCTCTATACGATTGTTCGCAGATGATACTATGATTTTTATTAGTGCTAAAAATATCCAGACCATGACAGAATGGATCAATAGAGACTTGGCAGCAATAAATGAATGGCTAAGCGATAACAGTTTATCGCTGAATGTTAAAAAGTCTAAATTTATAGTTTTTGGTACAAGTAGAATTCTTAAGGTAGTTAGTAATGAAAATATAAGTATTAAAATTGAAAACCAGAACATTGAGAGGGTAAAACTTGTTAAATACTTAGGCGTTATGTTAGATGAGAAATTGAGTTTCAATGATCATGTCGACTTGATATCGTCTAAAATCTCCAAGAAAATCAATTTTCTCAAAAGAATTGGGAAAAATATGACCACATATATGAAGTTATTGCTCTTCAAGTCCATAATTATGCCACACTTTGAATATTGTTCCACTCTGTTATTGGGATTGAGTAAAAAAAAAACTCAACAGTTACAAAATAGAGCTATGCGAACAATTTTGAAATGTAATAGATATACCCCAATCCAAAGCATGCTAAATTGTTTAGAATTGATGTCAGTCAAACAAAGAATACTTTTTGCTACATATATATTTATATTTAAATTTAAAAACAAATTGTTCCCATATAAAGTAATGAAAAATGTAACATGTGTCAGTGATGTGCACAGTCATAATACAAGAAATGCTGACAATTTCTACATGCAAGTTTCTAAGCATTCTAAACATAGGAATAGTATATTTTATGAAGGATTTAACGCATTTAATAAATTGCCTAGCTCCATAAAAACAATTAGAGACCTTAAGGTATTCAAGCGTAAATTAGCTAAGTTCGTTTTAAACATAAAATTGTAAATAATATAGTTGAATCTGAATGTATGTATGATTTTGTAATAGCTAATGCTAAAATAAATATTATTATTATTATTATAATAACTCTCAAATTTACCGAAACTCACGATGAGTAGTTTAGAATATTATGAACATTTGGCTAGTACTTCTTAGGAGAGCTTGTGGATAATCTTACCGAAGTTTCGCTGAATTCTACTTCGAAAACAGATCTATCAGAACGTTTAAATTCAATGCATTCTAAGTTAAATTTTTAAAATTTTTTCAACTAGCCCTAATGCAGGATTTCCTGCGAATATTTGCTATGAAGAAAGGTTAGATATTGCCGTTCAAAAAGCTTCGACAGAAAGAAGTTAACAGACCTTCTCACTGATGGTCCGTTATCAATAACGTAAGCCGTACTTTGAAGAACTTACCAATATAAAATTCAAAATATCGCTCACCACGTTAAGTCTGAGTTTTGATAAAAGCGTGATAGTGCAATTCGTATAATCAAGCAAAAGTATTTCTCCATCATTGTAGTCAAAACGTATCAAAATTTCACGTCCAAAAATTGCATTGGCAGCATCTCTCTTCAAATTCCATTCTTCCTGATCGAATATCTTTCCAACAACTATTCTATAGAATTTATCCGTCAAATTTGGAAGCGGAAAGTAAAATCTGAAAAACGTGAATGAAAAAAAGACGTTGAAATATACATGCATTGAATTCTGATTAACATATTTTCCACAAAAAATCGCCTCGTTATCAATTCATCATAGAGTCATCATGTAATTATTATATATTATACAATACATTTATTCATTCAATCATCTATTTATTCTTGCCTTCATCTTTTAATTCCTCCATTCAGTAGTTAATTTAGCCTCTGTAGAGGAAGTTGTACTTCGAAAAGCGCGCCAAGAATATCATTCGAAAAATGAGAGAATTAAAAAGAATGTTCAATTATTAATACTGATTTATATATATATATATATATATATATATATATATATATATATATATATATATATATATAAATCATATATATATATATATATATATATATATATATATATATATATATATATATATATATATATATATATATATAAATTATTTTATTATGAATGTTTTTAGCAATAACAGTCATCTTTTGATATGAAAAAGTTTATTTTTGTTAACGTTTCGTTGTTATATTACAACTTTGTCAAAACTAATATATAATTGAATTTATGAGTTACTATAGATGTCAAATATTGACAAAATATAGATATTGACAAAGTTGTATTATAACAACGAAACGTTAACAAAAATAAACTTTTTCATATCAAAAGAAGCCTGTTATTGCTAAAAACATTCAAAATAAAATATCTTAAACAGGCAATAAATCATTTTCAAGATATATATATATATATATATATATATATATATATATATATATATATATATATATATATATATATATATATATATATAAAATACTCTGTTCTTTAGGCATTAAACATTTGCAATGATGGACTCTTGAAGATGAGCTCACGCTCGAAAGATGTTGACTATTTGATATTGTTAAATATAATCGTGAAACATTAAGCCAAGTGTTCTATTCAATTAAATGAACATTTTGTGAAATGTTAGGGTAGTTTTGGTCATTTTTCGAAATGTCCTAGAATGAAACCAAATGTTCGATTGATCATTATTAAAACTTTCTCTTATAACGAGTAGATCCCTAGCATTTTTCAATATATAACAATAATTATAATAATTCATATAAAGAATCATACCACTGGTAATAAAGTTCAATAAACACCACACAAACACCACACGCGCAGTTGAAAAGACTGTTCTACAACAACATGGAGGAAGTCGAGAATTGGCAGATATCTGTAAGTACGCAAATCCGTTACTTTATCTATAGAAGGCCCACTGACTAACAGCTGCACAGAATAATTTGCCAAAGTGGCCCAATTCAAATTTACCAAAACGGATGAAAACCGCTGTACTGGTTTCAGATTATCCAGGTAGCAAGCTGACGTAACATGACGTCTTATTAGAGTCAAGTTTCGTTAAATTTTGGTCAGTGACGTTAATCGACCGTTGAATGACGTTGAGATAATTGGCGTTCATATGATGACAGCATCTATCGTCAGCGCAAAGTACTATTTTCGTAAATTTATGACCGTTAATTTTTCAAGAAATGAAAAGTGTTCGAATGCTAAATACCTGAAAACGTTATATAATGACTTCTTTTGAACAGTTCAAAATGACGTCTGGAGGCTGTGACATTTCGACGTCACTTCTCATATATTGAAACTAATATATGACGTCATTTTACCGTCAGCTTGCTACCTAGGTAATGAGTCTGCCAAGGTGTATGTCGATAATGAAGCGCCGAATTACTAGTTGGTCTCAGGTGGAATGTTTTTTAAAACGGAAGAAACACTACTTTTCGTTCAATAAAAAGTTATTCCAACCCAATGACGACAGATGCCGATACGGATGCCAAGCATCACAGACAATTCAGCTTATAACAGGGGGATGTGAACTACTAGCACCTACTGAAAACAAAGGAAAACAAAGATAGTGGAACAAGAACTATCATTGATATTACATCTTGCGCAGAAGGAAAATGTGCCTCACTCCAACTTTACTCCGGAGTCAATTTTGGAGAGTAACCTGTTTTTATTCTCCTAAGGCCAGAGTTTCTTGACTGATCATAAAGTTCTTCACGAAAGGCCTGACCTTTTCCTGGTTGACTAGACAGTATGGGAAACAACTTCATCGGGTTGGTCACTCTCTGAATATTAATCTACTGTTAATTAAGTGTCAAACGTCAGAGAACTAGTGAATCTCTAAGAGCTGTTTCCCTCTGATATAATATATTTAGGATAAGTGAGGGATCCTCTGCGGCGAGGAAATGTAAAAGCTGCAAGGCTTAAAATCGGGTTTTAAATAGCAGTGATGTCGTTGAGCACCTGAGTACCTAGGGCGTACAAACACGCTACTTCAACCACTTGTGTGAGATAATGAAATGTGAAACACACATAGGAGAGGAATATTTTGTTTTCTTGATTTTGTAAATTCCATGGAATGAGTCAAGGGAAAATTTGAATTAGCCAAGAAATATGCTCTATTAAATCACTTTTTACTGTGAACTGAAATATATTTCGATGCGTTTTGATCCTTGGTATAACTTATGTCACCATAAAATGCGAATGATTCTAATAACGCTATACGCACGGTGTACGTTTGTACAGATAATTAGGTAATGACTTTTTGTTTAGGTGAAGGTTGTCTCTTTAATTAGTTGTGTTAGTGAAATACTTATTGAACTATTTCAGTCCATTATAGGTTCACTCGAAATTGATTGAACATCTGTGGATTGTAAACGTATAAGTAAAATATTGAAGTAGAAAGTGGACTGTATTTGATTAAAAGGAAGAGCTAATTCGTCTAACAACGTACTGAGAATAAATATTTTTAAATGAAAAGTAAGAAAATTCAATGAATGAGACAATGTAAAAGTAATCAAACAATATATTTCTATGTACGCACGACACTCCACTTACCCCGGGGCCCGGGGTAGTCTAGTAGAAGGAGTCTTGCGAGGGCAACTAGGACGATGTGAGAGTGTCCTTTGGAATCTCTCTTCGTAATAATAAGACCGTAGTAATAAGGCAATACTATTGTCTGTAAAATCTCTATCTCTGTAACTCACGACGTCTTGTACCGAAATATTATTTTTATTTTTCGGTGCCATCACATCTGGGCCTAAGAAGGTATTCAGGAGTCAAACGATGTATGGTATGGTAAACAATGGAACGGGTTAAGTACAATGTGTATGTGTTTGCATAATTGAAACTAATAACGGAAATGAAAGAAACTAAAGATATTATATTTCGTCCATCATCAACTATCATAAGTAAGAATTATATACTCATATATATTCATACATATAATTATAATAAGGACTTTATTCACTTTTATACACAAATTGTGTTACAACAGTGAGAGCCGAAATTAAGCAAAGCTATTCTCACTCAACCTCATATAACAAAAAATATTATCATAATAAGAATAAACGTAATAGTAGAATATCGAAAAAAATATATATAAAGTAAACATTATTTAGAAATTTCTCATAATTTTAAAACAAATACGCATGACGACGTTTCGATGTACTACTTGTTCATCAAATGCTGGATTAATAATAAGTATCGGCCTCATCAATCATCAATTTGAAGTAAACATTATTTAACAGTAATTTAACAAAATGAATATGACAAGAATTGTCAATAAATTAAATAGTCGATGAATCAACTCTGTGATATTTCATATTTTAATGAGAGGTAATGAGAAACAATTCTGAATTACAATTCTTTATTCGAATAGTTTCGTAAGTATTTTTTATTGACTCTCATTTACAATCTTTATCAACTTTATATAATGAAAAAATGAGGAAAAAAACATGCAAAGTCTGTTAAATGTATAAATATATATATATATATATATATATATATATATATATATATATATATATATATATATATATATATATATATGCTAAAAACTTTCAAAATAACATATATATATATATATATATATATATATATATATATATATATATATATATATATATATATATATGTTATTTTGAAAGTTTTTAACAATAACAGGCTTCTTTTAATATGAAAAAGTTTATTTTTGTTAATGTTTCGTTGTTATATTACAACTTTGTCAAAACTTATATTAATATTAGTATATAATTAGTATTAGTACTAGTGCGGGTAGATCAATATTAAAAATGAATTCCATAGTGCGGGTAGATCAATAATAAAAATTAATTCATATGAAATATAGATCCACAAAACCGTCTAAGTCGGCCATGTAGCCAGATCATTAAAACTATATGAGTCGTGTATGTAGCCACATCATTGAAAATATATGTAGGGAAGTGTCATTGTCATTCGATTAGATGGAAGAAAACATATCACAGAAAAGTAACCCGGTCTGAACTGATTTCAGTAACATTTTCTATAGTACGTACTTTAGATATAATGAAATCTGAAAAGTTTGGAATAGAAATTTCACCATATTTGAGAGTTTGATTAGTTCAGTTTTTAGTGTTTAGTTCAAAGTATTTTCAAAGTAAATGATTTTTTTTTCTTACTGAGGAAGTTTAGATGGTACACCGATGTCATTTTCGAAGATGTACTTGTAACGTTGTAGTCCCTTCATTGTGCAGTAGTTCTCCAGCTTTTTCTTCGTTTTCTCTAAGGAAAATTTATTCCTCAAAAGCATTATTTCAAAAAAATCATCTGAAAATACCATTGAAAATATCACAAATATAAAAAATTCAAAAAGGTATCTGAAGGATATAAATGAGGGCTTCTTGAATAAAAAACACATGATTTAGTTTCAGGAAATTATACTTCTTTTGATTGTTTTAGGGTATTACTCCTTTTAGTGTTAAAAGTAGTTAACCTTCACACTTCTCGAGACTTATTTTCATATTCAAATTGTCACAAAATATTGTAATTTCGTGAAACTAATCAAGGAATTTTTTATTCTTCATATTAAACGATGTCCCAAGAGATCACAGAATATTCGACAAACTTTAAATGCTGTTTTCTGCTCTGTGAAAATGGATAATTATTTGTTGATTCAAATAGTTTTTAGAGATTTGAAATTACATAAATAATGTGGTTTTATCTGATTACGAAAACAGTAGACTGTCGAGGAAGTCTTAAAATGAATAGAAATTACGAACCCTGTAGTAAATCTGCCGGTAAATGCGGTTGTTTCTTCAGCCATTCTTTCAGTAGTTCAATATCACTTCGCAAACTTTCAACTGTTTTTCCATGCAAATCCAAAATATCATTTCTGGACGATTTTAGATCAGAAAGTTGCATGTTCATTAAAAATACAGAAATCACTATTATCATATTGAAATAAACTGCATATAGTTATATATTTTTAAACTCTGGACTTGGGCTCTTCATCATCAATTAATTAATTGTTTATTCATTTATTCCGTGAATTGTCTACTCGATAATCAGCTTTTTTGGAACATAAAATATAACTTTATGAATATAACTATGTACCATGAATATATTATATTAGTGGCGAAGTGGAACATCACAATTTCTAAAACTTTGTCGATAGAATTAATTACCGTAATTGACTCACAGATAATTATTATGATTCCTGTTATGAATCGTTATCGAAGGTATAGATGACTGCGATCCGTTGAGACGAATCTGGTTTGTGAGCAAGATTAGTTCAAGATATATATATATATATATATATATATATATATATATATATATATATACACGCTATCAAAGTACATACTACAGCTTTCTTTCGATAATTTTGTAGCAGAGCTGGTTATGTGAAACACGAACAATGCGACGTCTCATTATCCTTCCAGGAATAAATGTTAAAGAATATTGAAATCGATGCCTATATTTATTGAATACGTAAGACAGTCACTGTTTCGTACTACAAGGTACTCATCCGTTACTCCACGTTCAACATATGAACGTGGCTCTCATACACTTCTATTGATTGTAAGAAATATAGAGTAAGTCGTATGCAAATATAATGCATATATTTATGTACATCTCAAACCTAAGAAAACAAAGCACATGAATACATCTGACATTGAAAAAAGTTATAGTATAATTCAATAGCGAATATCTACAAGTGCGATAAAATAGCACGAGAACTACAGAATTCTTTTTAGATTTCTCTCGTGTTTTCAGAAAAAAAAGCCAGCGTTTCTTATATATTCATCTTATATAACATCAGCGTTTTATATATATATATATATATATATATATATATATATATATATATATATATATATATATATATATATATATATATATATTCAATTCAATTCAGTGAAAGATCAACAACTTTCAACTGCCGGATGGTTACAAAGTCATTTCATTAGATGTAGTTAACCTCTTCACTAATATCTCCATCGACAATGTTCTAAAGATTATAGAAAGAGAATGGGATAGGACCAACAGTGTAACTAACATGGATTTTGATATGTTTTGTAATGTGATGAGATTTCTGTTCACCTCAAATTATTTTGTCTTTCAAGGAATCACATACTCCCAGATATTTGGATGTCCAATGGGTAGTAAATTGAGCCCTATCTTGGCATCCATCACTATGTCGGCATTATCAAGAAATTGTATTCCTCTATTATTATACCAATTACCCTTCATATATCAGTATGTTGATGATCTCATCCTATCGATACCTGACTATGGAACGGAGGAGATCCTTGCAATTTTCAATTCCTTCAATGAACATATTATTTTCACAGTGGAAGAGGAAAATGACATTTCCGTTCCCTTTTTGAATACGAAGGTGATTAGATTTAGTGAGAATATTATCAAACTGGACTGGTTCAGTACTGTTGGAGTAGATTTAGGAGATTCTTTTGGTTTTACGATGAAAATAATTAGAGGAGCACGTTTGTTGAAGTAATTTTCATGTCATTTATTTGTTGTGCCATTTAATTCGAATTATTGTCAGATTTATTTAGAGATGAGTTTCAAGCTGGTTTACAATGATCCATCTTTATAGCATATGCAAAATATCTACTGAATATGACCAAAAACGTGGATGAGTCAGAAGATATCAGTTGGAATTTCAATCCTACATCAGCTCTTCTTATAGAAGATTTACGTTAAGGTGGCAATAGATCAGTTGAACATTATCTCATTCGTGTTATTGGTCAATAGGTACCTAGTGATTTTTATACCTTATTAACTTTAATTGAGGAAGTGCCCAATTCGAGACACTTTTGTCCTATTAGTAAATCCCAACAGTCATTCATTTCAGAACATTTCCTAGGAGTAATTTTGTAACATTTGATTGAATTTTCTGGAGTTGAATCTTACGAAAATATTTCTATTAATAGACCTGCACGTTGGCAAGTTTCCGAACATATTCACTATCATTGATAAACTTAAATTCAAACACTTGAACTCATGCCATGACTACATACCATGACGCGTTTCGTCGTTACAAACGACTTCTTCAGATGCTAACAGAATAATAAGAATCATAATTATTCCATTAGCATCTGAAGAAGTCGTTTGTAAAGACGAAACTCGTCGTGCTATGTCGTCAATAAAGTGTAAATCATAAGTTCAAGTGTTTGAATTTAAGTTTGTATTCAATTATAATGGATTTACATTAAGTAAACGTCAACACTATTAAATCTTCAGTATGATTTGTGAAATAGTTGAAAGAATAAGTACTTACAAACTTTCTTTCAGAGGGCAGAATGGAATTTTCCATATACTTGAAACATATTACTAGTTATGGAGTTCCACGAGTAGCCACTGCGAGAACGAGAAAATAAAGGCTTTTGATGAGACCTTAAGTAACGCTTTTTCCTTTAGCTGATAATCAATTCAGAAAAACTTCGAGCAGGGTAGAAATGTTTCATTACGAAGGAAAAAGAATATTTATATTCATCTTATTGGCGTAAAAGTCTAAATTCCTTTGATATTGACAGTTTTTTCTTTCATTTGATTCATTCATAAAGAGTATATTATTAGTAGTGTTCATTGCAATGTTTCTTCGCTTTGAAAAGAGAATCGAGATCTTCGATTGAGCAGCACATTGGTTATTACGAAAAAAACGTTAATAGCTATCGATATAAATTAAAAGTCAGTGTTCGCTTGGTGTTTTGTATTATGAAATTTGTGACAATTCTTGTAGACTTTGTTGATATTCAAAAGTCTGAATTTGAAGTGTTCATCTAGAAGATTGATACCTTGAGGACCCATCGGATTCTGTCCATTAACAGAAAAGTTCCATTCTTTTCTTTTCGAATTGTCATTTATCTCCTGAATTCTCATTGTTTTGCAACATTTTCTGCTCTTCGCCTTTTAAGATTATAATATCATAATATAATAAACATTTTTTCTCTGTATTAGAGAATCATTTTAACTTTGGATGACAATTTTATATTTATTGAACTTGATATTTCCTCTTCTATTTACGAATTTTCCTATAGTTCAATTTCGTTATCGAGCGGGAGGAAAAATAGGTTTTTCTAAATAAAATATGAAATTAGTAACTTAATATGTAATCTCCAATAAACAGTATATACCTGGATTATTGATGAACGTTCATTGAATTCAATTCAACAAATCGAAAACAAAATATTTTCAGCAATTATCTGACGGTAGAGAAAGAAAGTGAAATAAAAGTAATAAGAAGCTAAAGAGGAAAAAAAAAATAAAAAGCTTCCAAAGTGAAAGCATAAAATTTTGAGAAACTTTGAAACCATCTAATTCTCTAAGTTGAAGAAATGCATACAAAATTGAAAAGCAAAAAAATTACTTCAAACAACTCATACCGTTTATAATATCATAATGACGAAGGTTCAATCACATCCTAAAGTCCACCAATACGATCATTTCCAAAGAACTGCCCCACATAAACCAAAATATCCGCTAAACGTGAATAACTCCAGCAATACAAAATTTGGAAAGGATAGAAACAGCGAAAAACTTTAGAAATGCTATTTTATACACCTATTATTAAACATTTGAAAATATCATCAAACAGACATAATATATAAAACAAATAATTTCATTTATATTGATTTAATGAATTTATGGAATAATACAATTCAAAACAATACACTACAATCCATGAAAAATTATACTTATAATATAATAACATCGGATGAAAATAGAGCTGAAATTAAATAATATAACTTTTTGGGTAAGTACATTGGAGCCCGATAATATGTGAAAAGATCTTCGAACATTACATTTTTGGGCCATCATTTTATGTTATGTAAAAAAATCTAGATCTCCAAATTTGAATATGATTCATTCGCCAACTGAAAATTATTATTGTCAGCAACCAACAGGTTAAAATGAAGATATTCATTTCCATTCAACGGTTCTATGCAAATTGTAGCTTTGTGAAAACTTTGAAATGATTATTGTGTTCACCAAGAAAATAGAAAGAGAAAGAAAATATCAATAATTTATATATATATTATGAGAAAATTCTAAATATTGTTTTCATTATTATATATATATATATATATATATATATATATATATATATATATAAATTATATAATTCCATTAATGAAACACATTTCATAACACAAACAGATAATGAACAACTGAAGTATGTGTAGGTTATAAATACATATATGATTCTAGTATTTTAGTAAATAATTAATCAATAATCAGTTCAGCTCACAAAGATTGCTCGCATGGAATGATACTGTCGTTCTGTGATGAAAAAACTTCATAATTGTTACTCGTATTATTTGAACATTCCGAATCAGCATTCGCTCAGAATTTAAGACAGCAGTCAAAATTTTCGACAAGAACATCCTTGAAAAATTTATAGAAGTGAGTATGGTTTTGGATAATAATAGTCATTTATTATGAGTAAGGTTCTTGATAATAATAATTCATTTCATATTTTCGAGGCCTAGTGAAATTTCGATAAAATTTCAATATGTATTATTTCCCCATTTTCAGGGATGCATAAACAACGTTAAAGTGGAAAAAACAGAAATAAATTATTCTCAAAATTCATTAAAATATAAAGTATTTCTGAAACTCATTTACATTTTTGAGTATCGGTTTATTAGTAGTTTTCACCGTTCCTGATTTTAATTTTTGTTTTGCAAAATCTCATTCATAATTCTTGAGCACCAAAAATGCTTTAGTTTACGCAAGCACTTAATCAATCTCCAATTTCTTAAAAGTTCCTTGCATTTCATCCATAATAGAACCTCCTTGTCTTTTCTCTTCTCGCGATTTAGTGTCAACGTATTGAAGAAGATCCTCCATATGCTCAGCGTAGATACTGTCAAAATCTTCTGAAATATTGAAAATATTTCGATCAATATAAGTACTAAATGAGTAGAGTTCTATATCGAAAAAAGGTTTTTCGAAAAAGTATAATTTTGGATATAGGATTACTCGGCTTGAAATTCTATTGATTCAAAATGAATATTCAAGAGGAGTTTTCCATAATATTTTGCACAAATTTAATCAATTCATTGGTACTATATAGGACTTCCTTTCTTTATATATGTGAAAAAAAGTCTCAAATAAGAAGTTATGTCTGAAAAAAACTTTGAATTGAGCGAGTGATGAGAAATTCATAGTGAAAAGAGCATGAAAAAAAAAGATGTGTAGCAAATAGGTATGCTGTTGACATGCGTTTGAAAAATGTTTTTTCTCAATAATTTTTTTTGTTGCAGCCTTGATTACTATTTCAGATTTTTTCAAGTTATTTAATTATTCTATGTTTTATATTAATTTCCTTCGTTAGTTTCTTCACTTCAGCAATGAACACATTAGCTACACCTCACTCGTTTCGTTTCCTTTCACTTTTTCAGATGGAAATATTGCCTATTTATCACATAACTCTCTATTTCAGAAATTCGTATTCGAATGAACGGACAAAAGAAGTTCGATATACTACCGATTGAGGAAATTCATTGTTCGTTTCCTTCGACAGTCACTCAGTTCAGTTCAATCATTTCAGTTAAATGTT
The DNA here is from genome assembly GCA_030704895.1 of Henosepilachna vigintioctopunctata. Lineage (NCBI taxonomy): Eukaryota > Metazoa > Arthropoda > Insecta > Coleoptera > Coccinellidae > Henosepilachna > Henosepilachna vigintioctopunctata. The sequence continues at coordinate 1,042,686 of JARQZJ010000017.1, forward strand.
TCGAAAATATTTTATACGATTTCATATTAAGGAATTTCCTCTTACTTGAGATAAAACTGATGAGTTAAATGCTACAGTATCTTGCATATTTTTTCCATTTTGTTGAATATTGATTTCAATGATCCCTAACATTTTTTTTGGAGAATAGTCGATGCCTGACATCTTATATATACACTTATATAACTTTATTTATTCCTGAGAGAAATTGTTTGACAGACTCAAAAAACCCCAACAGGGCAATTACATGAGCGACCACTGATTTGTGAAACCTTGGCATATTATTGCAAAATTTTTGGCGATGTATGATGTTCATCATAGTCTCACTTCTCTGTGCAGGTTTTTTTTTTAACATGATTGTAAATAGTCGTTAATAGTCCGTCATTCCTTATAGAAAAGTGGAAGTGTAATTTTGTATTTATACCTAATATTATAATGCTTTATATACTATAAGTCATTAATATATGCTAATATATTAATGCTTTGTTATGACATTAATCAGATTGATTCCAGTTTTTGTATTGAGGATACTACGAGTATTATCCTTGTTTTTTATATTTCATAGAGCGTGAGCTTTCAACACAAAAATTCTCCATACATTTTTCAACACAAAGTCTATATATATATATATATATATATATATTCATATAAATATATATTCCTATATATATTCAATGTTTTTAGCAATAAAAGGCTCATTTCAATGTGAAAAACTTCTTTTTCGTTGACGTTTCGTTTTATATCACAACTTTGTCAAAACTGAATATATAAATATGAAACTGATATACAACGAAACGTCAACGAAAATAAAGTTTTTCACATTAAAATAAGACTGTTATTATATATATATATATATATATATATATATATATATATATATATATATATATATATATATATATATATATATATATATATATATATATATATATATATATATATATATATATATATATATATATATATATATATATATGTTCATATTCATTGCTATCTTGAACCATTTTATTTATATTTTCAGAAAGAAAATTATTGGGTTTTCTGGTTCTCAAAAATATTTATTAAACATCTATATCACATAACGTTTCGGTCCCTTTCTTGGGCCTTTTTCAAAATATGGATGCCATTAATGACAAGGTAGATATAAAAGGTCTTAGTAAAATCTACAATAACATTCTGTGCGCGTAGTGACACCGAAGAAACCGAGGTAATTAAGACGGAAATTAGTCTTTGTCTGAACGTGAACAACAACGCATCGTGTGTAAATTGAGATAAATATATATAGAAATATAACAAATTCGAAAACCTTTCTTCATTTGAATATTGGTTCATAATATAATAATAAATATTGTGTTTGTTTGTGTGGTAAGTTTTGGATCGTGTAATGTTGTTTACATGCCTGTCATTTTCTCTTTTTTTAGTTGATGACAATATATTTGATGAAATTTCATTTGAAAAAGGTCCAAGAAAGGGACCGAAACGTTATGTGATATAGATGTTTAAGAAATATTTTTGAGAACCAGAAAACCCAATAATTTTCTTTCTGAAAATATATATATATATATATATAAATAGTTCAAAGATTCACAGGTAATTCAATACTAGTAAATACTGAGACTCTTAATCGAAATATCGAAATATTTCAAATAAAACTCTCAGGGAGCTGTCTACACAAATGTTGACAACATTTGTGTAGACAGCTCCTGAGAGTTTTATTTGAAATATTTCGATATTTCGATTATGAGTCTCAGTATTTACTATATATATATATATATATATATATATATATATATATATATATATATATATATATATATATATATATATATATATATATATATATATAGTTATATCCGATTCTTCCTTATGAGGTGAGCGATTGAACTTCAATTCTTAGGACTTTCGCTTTTTTTGGCCACCTAAAAACGGTTTATACTCTGAATGCTTTTTCTTTCGTTCATCTGTCCATTTTATTCCAGGTTGGCGATTTGATTTTCGCTCAAACTTCGCATGTACGATTTCATAGCGACATACAGCGCGATCTCCGAGATTTTTCATATATTTTTTTATATGATATGTTGTAGATCTCTTTGTACCTCTTTTAGCCACTCTGTTCCGCATTTACTATTCATAATTATATCGAGTAGTTTCTTCGGTATTCTGGACTGTTTCATTCTGTAGACAAGTGCATAGAACTTTGCTCGTCGTTTTCTGATTTCTTCCGTTATTGTTTTTGTCATTTCATAGAATTCATTTTGAGGTGTTTTCAACCAAATGCCGTAGTACCTGTAGTTTTCAGGTCGATCCCAAATTATTTCATGATTTTAAATAGGGTTTCGCGGCCTAACGAATTACATATATGCTTTCTTGAAATCAATGAATGTGATCACTGTATTTCCACATTTTTTCATCTGTAATATCATTTTTTAAAATTCAGATCTGTTCTGCACATGATCGGCCTTTTCTGAATCCAGCCTGTTATTCCCCAATTAGTGGATCCGCTTGGTGTTCTACTCCGTTTAGGAGTGCTTTAGAAAGTATTTTGTAAGCAACCGGGTTGGAAGGAAATTACCCTCTATTTGTTGATATCCATTTTGTCCCCCTTTTTGCAATATGAAGTTTTTGCATCAGAATAGGATCGTTCAGTTTCCATAGTTCTGCAATAATCCCATATTCTCCTGCGTCTGGATGCGTAAACACTGAAAATTCGAACTTTAGTTTTTCTTGGGGAGGATTGCAGTCGACAAGGGTGTTGAAATATTCCGCTAAAATTTTGCAGTTATTTCTTGTGTTAGTGTCCAACGTGCGAACGGAGTTTTTGAAGCAAATACTGGGCGCTTGGTATCCTTGCAAGCTTTCCCTGAGAGTTAAAAAATTTTTATTGTTTCGTTTTTATTTCTATTGATATTATTATTACTGAAATCCTTCTGTATTACGTGCCAGCTGTTATTATCACATCTCCGTTTCTCTCTTCTAATTATTTTGGAGGCTTGTTTTTGAGTTATATGGAAGTTCTCCCAAGTTTTCTCATTTTTATGGCCTTTAAATTTTTTACGCACAGTTATTCTCTTGTCGACTGCTTTCGACAACAGCAATTTAGAAAATTGCGTTCCAGCAGGCGATTATTCCTGGTGCAAGGCCTGGTGCCCTAGCCAAGTAAAATGGCTTTCTTTCTGTTGTTGTTTCAGATTGATTTGTGCAATGATTATTTCCTTGTGGAGTTTCAGATATTCAGGATCCGACCGGAATTTTTTAGGTAGAAATTTTATATTTTCATTAGGTTCAAATTTAGTTTTTATTTGGAGAAGATGGTCGATTTAAAGACGCCTTTGCGAGTTCTGACATTTAAGATGTTCTTGGAAATTGGGAAATGATCAATTTGATATTCACCCTGCTTGAGACTGGGCGATCTCCAAGTATTTGGTAAGTGGACCCGTACTATCTCGGAATTTCCTTTCCTTACCTAGCTGTGCGTTAAAAGCTATTTTCATGAGGTGTTTTGGCATTTTATTGATTTTTTTCTTACAATGTTTCTCAAAAATCTTGTACGCCTCACGGTTTTGTTGTGAAGATTAATGGAAACGTGCACATTATTCAGAGTGTAGCTTTGTTAGCTGATTCGATAGAAAGCAACGAGAATCTCTTGTTGGGCGATGTGAAATTTACGTGGACAGCTCCTACTACAGCAGAGAGTTTTATTTGTAAATTTATTTAATTAAACCTACCTGCCAAATTAATAGGAACAGTCGCAAAATATTGGTTTTTTTCACTTTATTGGTCCATAACAAATTTAAAACGTTGTTTTAAGTTATAATTACATTCAATAATATTAGACACATATGTTATAAGTAGTTTAAACAAAAAATAATAATCTTCAGGTAATTAAAAAATATTAGCAGGTAGTATGAAAATGGCAATGAAATATTGCTAATATTTTGTCACATTTCCCTTAGCCTGAATGAGTGCTTCGATCCGCCTTGGCATGCTTTCTATGCACTGTTTGACACTCTCCTTTATTTTCACACATTTATTAATTTTTCGATCAGTTTTACCTTGGTGGTTATCATTTCCTTGGAAATTTCCGCCTTGGTAATTTTCCATAAATTTTCGATGGGGTTCATGTCTGGAGAATTGCCAGGCCAAGGTAAAACTGGTATATTGTGGTCTGCTAAAAATTTCGTCACACTCCTTGCTTTATGGCATGGTGCTGAGTCATGCATAAACATGAATTCCTCCCCCTCTGGGAACCATTCCCGGAGTTGCGGCAACAAGCGAGTGTCTAGGACCTGCTTGTATTGGTCCTGTCTCATGGTTCCCTGGACAATGTAGAGACGCCCAACCCCTTTAACGCTTATGACAGACCATACCATAATTTTAACAGGGTGTTTAACGCGTTCCACAATGCAGTCAGGGTGAAATTTCTCGCCTGGGCGCCGCCTGACAAAATTGCTCTTATCGGCTAGAATCTCAAAAGTTGATTCGTCTGAGAAACACACCTGAAAAAAAAGTATTTATAACTTTAATGAAAATGTTTTTAATTAATATGTCACAACATTAATATAAAATATAAATTGACATTAAAACTGACCTTGCTCCAGTTTTCAAAACTCATCAGACGGTGTTCACGAGCTCAAGCAAGTCGTTTCTTCTTCATCGCCTCTGTCAGTCGCGGTTTTTTAACTGGACGATGACCGGTCAGGCCTTCCTCTGCCAACCTTCGCTGTAAAGTTCTCTTAGAAACTTGTATTCCAGACTCCTGTACCATCTGTGTTAACAATCCAGCACTTTTCTTCCTGTTTTGCAAACAGATATCCCGGATTTTCCTATCGGACCGTGGTGTTGTAATCCGTTTTCTTCCGCATTTGCCTTTTCTTTTGGGCGAAAGTGGCTGATCTTGATCCAGATTTATTTTTATTTTATTTACTACAGACTTAGAAACACCAGCCAGTTCTGCTATCTTCCTCTGGGAATGACTTGTGTGCAAAAGAAGGGTTTTAACCTCAGACTTTTTTCTTGGAGATAAATCTACCCCTCGACCCATAGTAAAAGCTGTAAAAATAAAAAATAAATTATTTTCATCCTAAAATCAGCCCCATAATACTTTAAATTTAATAACAATAAAGTAATACTTACTTCAGTCAATAATTGTGTCACTAAATCACAAAATAACTTTTAAAAATAATTATTTACGTATTTCACTTTTACACGTGTGAAGGACTGTGCGTCTCTCCTGATAATAAAATATTTTTACAAAATAAACAAATCCCATAACACTTGAAATTTACTTTCAAGTTGATTTGTAGAGGTGCTGTGAACAAAAAAAATACATTCCAGGTCCACTTACGCCACTTGAAATAGCAGTCAAACGCGTCTAAAGAAAAAATATGATAAAAAATGTGACTGTCCCTATTAATTTGGTAACCCACTGTATATATTTTCATATTCACCTACTTATAAATTCATGAAGAGTCTTCAGTTCTCCTCCGTAATCCTTTGGTAAACATTTTGCAGGTAGAATTTCAGCAACAGTTGAAATATTCTCGTGAAGTTGCACCTAAAATTTTCAGTATGAACTCATATTGAAAGTATGTAAGATATGAACAATTATCTCACCCTAGACACCAGTTTGGACGGCAGAAACGGCTTTGCCCAATTGAAGAACGTTGAAGCAATTTTATTGATGAGATGAATTTTCTTTATTCTCGCTGAATACGCTTTCTGAAATGAATGAAATTATTTAATAACAACCAAAGTTTACAATTCCTCTATATCATAATTTTTCAACGCATTGTGACAGTAAGTGGCAGTAGAGATTTTGAAAGGTTCGACCGAACGCAAGGTTTTTTTGTATTCGAATTTAGAGAGACCTGTATATAGTTCAGATTATTGAATCATAAAAATTGGGGGAAGAGTAGAGGAGATATGACCCAATTTCTTTCACATAACTTCTGCTGGCAAAAAATATATACGAAGAGAGTGATTCAATTTTTTTTCAATCGATAGATAACTGCGAATTGTCTGTCAATTTTTTCAGTTATTTTCAAATTTGATATATAAATCTCGAGTGTTATTTCTGATTTTGATTCCCTCATTGAAATCAGTATCTGCAGTTTATGTCATATTCATGCCTTTTCGTTCTGAAAGCATTTCGAACACTTACTTATACGAGTAATCCCTATTCAACATAGGAAAAAATATATAGACAAAATTGAGACGACGAATCTATTCAATTTCTGGTTTTTGCATACCACCAAAGTATTTCATTAACTCACGAAAGAACTATGCAATATATTCTTATATTTTATGTGTAAATTACATTACTCTAGTTCAGTTTTCAAGAAATGCATATGTTCGAAAAAAATAACGACATTCATTCGAAAAATCAATTGAATATCAAAGCGGATTATGTTATTTGAGCATATTCTAATGTGGCGCCTCCACCATTCTTCGCGGAGAAATGCAGAGAATAGTTTTTTATCGATTTATAATTCTTATAACATGTAAAAACATTGTGTTATGATAATTGTCACAATTGGCGTTGCAATTTGAACGTAGTTTCAGTAGTTGAACGAATTTGGGTGTTTTTTTGATCTAATATATATTTTATTTTGATTACCGCAGATGAAATTGTGATGAAAGTATTGGTTATTTGAAAATTTCACGTTGGGATCATATCGCTCTACAACGCTTGCACTTTCGGATGACATAGTTTTTTTCGTCGCGAGTGACATAGTTGATGGCCTAGAGAAGCATAAACATACAATTTTGATTACCGCAGATAAAATTGTGATGAAGGTATTGGTTATTCGAAAATTTCACCTCGGGGTCGATCGTTCTACAACGCTTTCACTTTTGGATGTCGTGGGTGGCATAGTTCATGGCCTGGAGAAGCATAAACAAACTTCTATAACGATGTGTGATCTCTCAAAGGCCTTTGACTGTGTCTTTTATGATATTCTACTTGAAAAATTTCATTTCTACGGTGTCAGAGGTAGTCCTTTGAAGCTAATCGAATCTTATCTAACTGATAGGCACCAGGCTGTCTGGTATGAAAATTGTATGGCTGAATTTAAGCTAGTAAGACACGGAGTCCAGCAAGGATCAGTTCTGGGGCCAGTGTTATTCATTATATATTCAAACGACTTACCCAATTTTATGGATCCCCTGAAAACCAATGAAATGATACCAATAAAATACTACTACTACTACTACTATGTTAGAAACCGTTCAGGCGTGAAGGAAAAACCACGTACGTAAATACCAAGTCTCAATTATGGTTCACGAACTCATGATTGAATGATGACAAAACTCAAAATATAGTCTTTTCATCCAATCACTTTGACAATACTGAGGTAAAAAATACTGCAAAGCTGCTTGGCTTAATACTTGATAGCAAACTTACTTGAAAAGACCATATTGAACAACTGAAACAACTGAAAAGAAAACTTTCTGGTACTCTATTGGTACTGGTACAGACGAATGAGAACTATAACGAGCAATACCATATTAAGAATTACATACTTCTCTCTGTTACATTCATTTTTGAATTAAGGCGTTGTTCTGTGGGGAAATTGTGCCAACGCCTTGGTAGTTTTCAGGTTGCAGAAAAAGGCAATTCGAATAATAGCAGTCGTTGGATAATTGGATTCATGCAGACAATTATTTATAAAATATGAAATAATGCCCTTGCCTACATTGTGGATATATAACGTTCTCTTAGAAATACATAGGGAAGTAGATATGTTGATCAAACAGTCTGATCTACATAATTACAATACAAGAGGTGCAAATAATATCCGAATAATTAATTATTGTCTAAATAAGTCAACACAAAACTCGATAGATACAATACAATATTCATACAATATCTTACCTTTCCATTTCAAAGAGCTTTCTTTCAATAAATTCAAAATAAACATCAAGAAATATCTTCTGAGATTTTGCTTCTATTCTGTCAGCGAGTATTCGGAGTACTTCAAGGCAATGTCTTTAATATGAACATGCTCACCACATCTTTTTATGATTTATGACTTTTTGATTACTTTTTATGACTTATTTTTTGTGCATTATATACTTTTCTTTTTTCCGTTTTGTGGTGAATTAATCACTAAGTTTACGAAGTTTATACTTATTAGACTTCAATAATTAGTGGAAGAATGATTTGTCAAACTGCTACCATTTGTAAAAAATTTCTTTTCTCTACAATAAAGATTACTACTAATACTACTATCGAAACCGTAGACTTACATAATGTTCATATTATATAATACAATAATAAATTTTTGCATGATATGAGTATATATGTTTATATTCTCGATAATTTTGTTTTATTTTAATAGCTGACAAAGGAAATTGAAAACTTCTTTTCATCCTTAGAGTTTCGATACAACAATTAAATATATAGAAGCTCCGAATGAACTAAATGAATAACTGTTTGCTTCTCTAGCATTATTATCTATCCTTTCAAAACGATAAATGAGCAATCTTTCTTCTTTCATTCCGTTGTAATTTTGAAACTCATACTTTGATTTAAAATATGAATCATATCCGTGAAAATAAACTTTAGGCCAAATACTTTATTAATCTTCATTCATCAATATACTTCGTTGAAAATTGAACTGGGATGAAAACAAATTCATGCAAAAAGCTCTTTAGTTTTTCTCGTGGATTGCGAAAGTACCGTATGTCGCCGAAAAGCCGTCGGAATTTTTCACGTGTTTTTGACGTCATGTCAAATATATTTAATATCAAACAACTTCAAAAAACTTACAAACACAATGTTCACCACATCAATGAGGATATTCACTCTGAGTTTGGATAAAATCGCTGGCGTACACTCTGACCAATCGAATATGAATATTTCTCCATCATTGTAATCGAAACGAGCTAAAATTTCTCGGATAACGAATCCACTGGCAACATCTCCTTTTATCTCCCATTTTTCCGGATCCCATATTTTCAAAACGATTATTCTGTGATGATCGTCGGTTAGTTTTGGAAGTGGAATATAGAATCTTAAACAGAGAAAACTAATATTTGAATATGTATTATCACGTCATATGCAATAATATGCGAATCGATCTCAGAGTAACGGAGGATTCTGGTATTAACATATCATATATATAAATATATATATATATATATATATATATATATATATATATATATATATATATATATATATATATATATATATATATATATATATATATATATATATATATATATATATATAAATTAAAAACAAGGTTTGTCAGGCAGAAAGTGAGGTTAAGAGTTTACGGTATTTACCTGAGATTTACGTTGTTTGTTAACGTTTTACAACGTAACGTTTGTTACGTTGTAAACGGCTGTTACAAATAAACAAACAACGTAAATCTCAGGTAAATACTATATATATATATATATATATATATATATATATATATATATATATATATATATATATATATATATATTTTATTTCGAAAGTTTTTAGCAATAACAGGCTTTTTTTGATATGAAAAAGTTTATTTTTGTTGACGTTTCGTTGTTATATTACAACTTTGTCAAAACTAATTTGACAAAGAACTTTAAATTTAATTTAAATTTAAATTTATAATTTAAATTAAATTTAAAATTTAAGTTTAAATTCAAAATTTAACCAATTTCAAGAAATATATATATATATATATATATATATATATATATATATATATATATATATATATATATATATATATATATATTTATATATATATATATATATATATATATATATATATATATATATATATATATATATATATATATATATATATATATATATATATATTACTAATAAGTTTTGTCTTCTTCCTGACCCGTTTCGTTGTTATATTACAACTTTGTCAAAACTAATTTGACAAAGAACTTTAAATTTAATTTAAATTTAAATTTATAATTTAAATTAAATTTAAAATTTAAGTTTAAATTCAAAATTTAACCAATTTCAAGAAATATATATATATATATATATATATATATATATATATATATTTATATATATATATATATATATATATATATATATATATATATATATATATATTATATATATATATATATATATATATATATATATATATATATATATATATATATATATATATATATATATATTACTAATCTCTGATCTAAGCGAGAATTCAATCTCATTAATATATATATATATATATATATATATATATATATATATATATATATATATATATATATATATATTATATACTAATAAGTTTTGTCATCTAATACAGCCCTTCTGATCTATAATATTTCTTTACTGGGTTGAGGTTAATTTTAACATTTCTTCTAGATTTACATCACAGGACTTCATTATGCGTTTCGGTTCTAAGAAACATTTTCAAAAAATATTGTCCAAAATTGTCAACAACTACAAAAATTCTGTTTCAAAAACAAATATACAAAGGTTAAAAATCTTAAATCACTTACTCTTTCTATGTATATAACAAAAAACATTGAGGACATTAGTTTTCAGAAACAATTTTGGAAGAATCACTTTCCTTCAATCATAGGTATTACTTGTCTTAATTCGAAAAAATGCTGATTGATAATGTCACACAGTATCACAGGTGATCTCATTAAGGAGATTAAGTACTTTTGAGTTATATACTATTGATATGGCAACTAACTACTGTTAAGTTTACAACATAAAGGGGCCAAATATTTGAGTGTAAGGAATAAAACTTATCTGTTTTTAATTTATAGTATAAATTATATATTATATATAATTTATATGATAGTCTTTTATTGCTACCTAATCACCTATTCGAAGAATTTCATTTATAAATTTCAAATTAATAAGGTGAGTAGATCCGTAAAAGATCCGCCAAACAGTAACGGATACAGACACGGATACGGATCTTCCTTCTGCCTCGGATATCCGCGGATACGAATGCGGATATCCGGTACATAACTAGATGAAATACAAAAAGAGAGTGAATATCCAAAAAGACAAAAAACATTTTCAATCATAACGTACCGTATTCCAGTCTACGAGAAAAGTTAATTGCGATGAAACACGAATTTTCCATTATCTATTTTCCCAGTAGATTCAGATGAAACAAAGTATCATATTCATAGGAAGGTGTTAAGGGAATAATTGAATTTGCGATATGTTTATGAAGCAAATTCAAGGATATCTGAGATATAAAATTGAAGTTTGCATCCAAATATGTTATTTCCATTCACGAAACTACTGATAACTATACAAGGTCTACAAAACTCTCTTATTACATCTGTAGTGGTTATAACAAATCTTGTTGAATAATGTAACTAATAAATTCAATGGAAATTATTAATATGAATTATGGTTGAGAATAATAAAGCCGAAATCTGTTTCACGCAGTTAACAATTATATGATGTCATTACTTTTTCTCATAAAAAGAACTGAGATAATGATTACGTATTCCGAATTACGAACATTGTTTCATGAATGATATATTGTATTCAAAGTAAAGGTTAAATGGAACAAATGGAAAGAATAAGCGAAAATGAGTGCATAAAAAGCATTAAGAACGAGTGGTTTTGATAACATATCGAGGATAGTTCAGTTGTAAACTCTGACTACTCTGAAACTGATATATTCATTTCTCATATTAGTCTATGAAAATATTCATTGGTAGGGATGTTTCAGATTCATGATGCAGTAACACAATCATTAATTCAAAAATTTGAAATATATTCGCAGTCGTTGCATTTTGTCCTGATTGTTCTAAACGTCAGTCTATAATAATAATAATAATAATAATAATAATAATAATAATAATAATAATAATAATAATAATAATAATAATAATAATAATGATAATAAGTTCTTTATTTTCAACAGGTATAACACCCAATTACAGAAAATATTAGCATTATATATATTGAATACATAACTAAGTAATAACTACAAAATTTAGAAAAAAGATTTAACTAAATAATCAAACAAAAGATTCAACAAAGAGATTAATCTAATCTAAATAAAAAAATAGTAACTTATAACTACATTAAAGCATTCAATGAAATATCAATGGGTCTAGACATTTTATAGCAATAACATGGATTACTTGCAGTTCATTGTACCTGTACTACAATTCTTGTTGCAATATTGAGTTTTCACTGAGATTACTGTTTAATTTCTTAGTGAACTCTAAAATAAGATATTTCAAATAGAAAATTGCTAAACGATTAATAATAATATATATATATATATATATATATATATATATATATATATATATATATATATATATATATATATATATAAGAAAACGAATACTAGAACATTCATTCGAAAAATTCAAATTAACCAAAAGAATGTTATAGTAGAAGTAGATATGTGAACGTGTACGATGTGATGTTATGTCCACATATCTAGCTCTACTATATCATTCTTTTGATTAATTTGAGTTTTTCGAATGGATGTTCAAGTGTTTCCTTTCTTAAATATTTTATTCAGCGTAATAACCACAAAAACTTCATTTCCATATAAATATATATAATTGATTTATTGCCTGTTTGAGATAGTTTATTTTGAATTTTTTTAGCAATAGCAGATTTCTTTATGAATATGAAGAACTTTATTTTCGTTGAAGTTTCGTTTTATATCACAACTTTGTCAAAACTAATGGATAATTGAATTTGATGAATTACTATAGATATCAAAATGTCAAACTTATTTTTTAGAAAAAAATCAAATTAGTTGTTTTGTATCTTCATATATTGATTTTTAGTATCAAAAGAATATTTCTGGCTTAATTAGTTTTTGAAGAACCAAAACTTCCGAAGCGAATGCTAAGCCAAAAACATTCCTCTGATATTAAAAATCAATATATGAAAACACGAAAAAACTATATTGATTTTTCTGCAAAATAAGTCTGACATTTTGATTTCTATAGTAATTCATAAAATTCTATTGTTCATTAGTTTTGACAAAGTTAAGATATACAACGAAACGTTAACGAAAATAAAGTTTTTCATATCAAAAGAAGTCTTTTATCGCTAAAAACATCAAATATATATATATATATATATATATATATATATATATATATATATATATATATATATATATATATATATATATATATATATATATATATATATATATATATATATATATATATATATATATATATATATATATATATATATATATATATATATATATATATATATATATATATATATATATATATATATATATTATTTCGAAAGTTTTTAGCAATAACAGGCTTTTTTTGATATGAAAAACTTTATTTTTGTTGACGTTTCGTTGTTATATTACAACTTTGTCAAAACTAATGAATAATTGAATTTATGAGTTACTATAGATATCAAATGTCAAACTCATTTTCTAGAAAAATCAAATTAGTTTTTTTTGTATCTTCACTTATTGATTTTTAGTATCGGAGGAATATTTCTGGCTTAGCATTCGCTTCGGAAGTTTCAGTCTTCTTCACCACGAGGAAACCTCTGAAAAACTCATGGTAAGCCAGGTGATTTCAATAATATTCATATTTACATTTTATAATTACATATAGTTTTTTATATACTTATCCAGAATATGTATATTGTTGGTTTATGTGTGTGAAACTGAAGGTAGATCTGGAAAAAATGAGTGTTGAGATGTGATGTTTGGTGATTGTTGTGTGTTTTTGTTTTTTTTTTCCTCTGATAATGAAAATCAATAAGTGAAGATACAGAAAAATCTAATTTGATTTTTCTAGAAAATGAGTTTGACATTTGATATCTATAGTAACTCATACATTCAATTATTCATTAGTTTTGACAAAGTTGTAATATAACAACGAAACGTCAACAAAAATAAAGTTTTTCATATCAAAAAAAGCCTGTTATTGCTAAAAACTTTCGAAATAAAATATCTTAAACAGGCAATAAATCAATTTCAAGAAATATATATATATATATATATATATTTCTTAAAATTGATTTATTGCCTGTTTAAGATATTTTATTTTGAATGTTTCTTGCAATAACAGGCTTCTTTTGATATGAAAAAGTATATTTTTGTTAACGTTTCGTCGTTATATTACAACTTTGTCAAAACTGATAAAATAATAAATAATTCTTTTTCATATCAAAAGAAGCCTGTTATTGCTAAAAACGTTCAAAATAATCGAACCCCGATAATCTTCTTTGAGTAATTCATAGTTAGGTCGTAATAAGTATGGGTATTGCTGATAATTCATTAATGAAGGTATTATAAATTTCTTTCAAGAATTCTCGAATTTAAAAATCTTCAGGAGTTTTTATCTTTCGAGCATTAAAATTTGATACTCTCCTCAGCTCTACAGGAAAAACTTTCAGGTTCAACAAAATTCTACGGAAAAAACAATGTACTACTACTCACTGTGGTTCAGAAGAAGGTACAGTTATCTCGATTTCAGATAAGTATCGGTAACGTTGTAGACCTTTCAGGGTACAGTAATTTTCAATTTTACCTTTTGACTTCTCTATGGAATATTTATTTTTGATGAGAATTATTTCCAGGAATTCATCTGAAAATAGAAACTATATTAATGGAATATAAAAAAGAAATGGGCAGTATATCAATTGGTGATTGATATGTGAAAAAAATATTTCTTATAAATAAAAACAAACGTCGAATTTCACAGTTTTCATGAGAATTATGGTGGAAACATTGCAACATTCGAAATAACATCAGAAAGTAGCACCGAGAAATCCAAGATCTTACCTATGTTATATTTTATCAGAAAGTTTGCCGCTTTAGTAGAGTGAGAGTAGGCATATGTTGCTGTGTCATCAACAAGGAGAACATTTTTTGTGTTTGGATAATGAGGGATGTCATATATATAGAAATTGAATAATTTCGGCCCAGTACAGATCCTTGAGGGACATCCACCGTAATATTTTTACTGCGTATTTATTATCATTCGCGTTCACGAATATCTGCCTGTTGTTCAAATCCGAATGTATGGTTTTTATCATGTGAATTGGAAATTACAATTTCACAAACTACAAACTCACTCATATACATTCGGTTCATCAAATTTAATCAAAATATCCACACCAGTATTACGAATATGGTGAAAACATGATTAATTTATTTATCTTCAAAGAGTTTAGCACACTCTATATCAAAATTTAAGAATTCAGGACACAAGTTCCTTTTTTATTTTTAAGATTTTTTGTCTTAAAAATTGAAAAAAATTACAGATTTTTTTTATTGAAAGTCATGATTTCAGTTGACGTTTCAGTTTAGCCAAAGCGAATAAATGATTGAATTTTTGTAATAAGATTTGACACAGTTGCAATTCGCAAGCAAACGTCCTCTGAAATGGAGCTTTTTCAATTGAAGAAGTCAATTATTTCTATAAAGGTTCTATAAAAATAAATAATTTTTCTTGAAGTTTGGAATAATAACTTTTGGGGTACCGCAGGGTACGGTAATCGGTTCAATTCTCTTTATAATTTATTTGAATAATATACTTCTAATAGACACAGTGGGTACAATCTCTAGTTTTTCCGACGACACTGTCATTATTTACGAAGATGAAAATTGGGATAATCTTAAAATAAAAATTCAGGATGATTTCAAAAACTTGATTCATGCTGTTGATGAAAAATTACTGACTATCAATTTTGATAACATTTTGTACATTTTAGTTGCTATTCCGACAACAAACCTACATACGATAAATTAAGTATGAACATTGATGGTGATATAGTCGGGATCTCATTGAGAGAAAACATCAAATATATAATATAACATCGAATGTTTAATGCAATTGTAATTTCGGATGTATGATTTGGCGTCCCATTTATAGTTCTCATAAAAAACATTTAGAGTCAATACAACGAAAATTTCTCAAATATCTAATTTGAAGAGATCTCATTTACCAGCAAAAGGATATAGCCAAACGGATCTATTGAACAGGTTTGGCGCTAAAACACTTAAAGTTGGCAGGAAGCAGTTGTCTCTGAAGTTTCTGTATAATCTCTTGCGTCTGTATCTATATAGACTGTCCTGCCCTTATTAGTTCAATTGATTTTCACGTACCCAGAAAATGTTCAAGATCAAGTAAATTTTTTTCATTGGGTACTGCGAACTCTAATTCAATCATACAATCACCCATTAGATATATGTGTTCCCTATTCGAGGACGTGTCTGACAAATGCGATGTCAACAGTGACCCATTTGCTTTCATTAGTCGGGTGTACTTAGAATCTATTGATATATAATATGTTATATAATTATATTATATAATTTATATAATTTTGATGTATAAGATATTATATTATCTTAGTGTTATTAATTACTCATTATTATTGATTCTTTTATCGGTTATTCTTTAAAAATAGAAATTCACTTATAACCTTTTGATGTATAGTATATTATATTATTTATTATCAATTACCCATTATCATTACCTTTTATTGATTATTGTTTTTTAAATGTTTTGTATTATATTATTAAGTGTTAATACTGTATATATGTTTTGCAATATTTCCTGTAACTGGATATTTTTACCTGTAGTATAATAAAGAGTTATCATTATTATTATTATTATTAAAATATCTAGGAGTTGTCATCTATAAACAGTTGAGATCGAATGCTCATGTTGAGAGAGTACCCGCCATATCGGGAAGTTTACTGTACATGTTTAGGTATTTACGCAATATATTTGATTCGGATCAACTGATACAAACTTACTACGCTCTTGTTGAATGCAGATTGATTTATGAGATTTCATCTTGGGGTGCAGCAGCCAGTTGCTACACGAAGAAAATAGAGGTGTTGCAAAGAAAATTCTTGAAAATAATTTATCGCAGGCCTAGGCTGTTTCCATCTAACCAGCTATACAGAGACGCAAAAATATTGGAGTTGAGGCCGTTATACCTCTATCGAGGTGTTTTAGAGACATTCAAGAACAGAAAAGACTTAGAGATGATTGATCATCATTATAACATAAGATCCAAAGCGAACAAAGAAATAAAAACATGCCTTTCTCTTAGGACGAAGATGCAGAAAACATTCTTGCATCTCTCAAACAGAATGTATAATTCTCTTCCAACAGAAATGAGAGAAATCCCTCCATTGGTTGTTTTTTTTTAAAAAATAAGCAATTATCTACTAAACCAACCAAGAGAGAATATGTCGGATTTTTTGAGTATAGCTTTAGATTTGTTTGGGTTTGAGTTGCTGTTTGCTGGGATCCTTGATTTGGGGTGTTCTTCGTTTTATTTTTATGGTAATGAATTAATTTTTTTCCATAAAAAATTATTACGGAACCCGATTAAATACAGTATAATTTAATTACAGTTGAGAAGATTTTGTTTTGGTTTATATAAATCCTTGTAGCCCTCACAGACTGGTATCGCCAAAGTGGGCAATAAATTACTTTATTGTGTTTGTGATATATATGTAACAATTATTTCACAAATATATCATTATTATATTACTTCAATAATTTTCGATATGGAAAAAAATATTTAACGTGTCGTCAAAACAAATTTTTAGTTAGAAACTATATATATATATATATATTTATCGGCAACCACGAATATGGGGACATTTTTTATCTGCAACCATAACTTTCGGGACATTTGGCAAGTTTGAGGTCTGACCCCAAACATTTCCTGATCGCCAACCATGACTTTGGGTACACACTTATATTAAGACATTTTTCTGAAGGTTGGGGACATTCGTTCCAACTTTGGAGACATTTTGAAATAGAATAAGAATATGATCATTCGGCAGAAGAACCTACAGAAATATGTGTTATTAACCGAATAACTGAAAATATTGCAAACATGCACAAATAATACGAGAAAAATCGTCATTTATAACGGTATTGAACATTTCAAATCTTCAATCCCTAATTCAATTCGCACAGTTTTGAGTCCAAATCTCATTTGATCTGAATAACTGTTTGAAATGAAAATTCCAAATAACATTACGATATCGTTTAGTTATATTGATGACTCCGACTCAGGTATTAAAACCTTCATTTGATGTCATGCGACAACTTGTGAATTGAAATTGTCAGAAAAATTAGAATGTTGCCATTTTGAGGCTTGGAGAATTTATATCGCCTGAAGATGTAAGTACTTGATTTGTTGCGTTTGATTTAAAATATTAAAACATTCAAATATGATTTATATTAATTAATCTTCTCTATAAACAATAATTTTCATCGAATTGAAAAGAAGTACAGCAAATCGATCTTCTCCCATATCAGCGTGTACATCAAATACCTTCTACTGATATCGACTTCGGAATTATATAATTGAGACACTGATAAATTCACGAATGCTTATTTGTTTTCTGTTTCAACTTAATAGAGTATTGAGGAGAAACATACGAAAAAAACGAACTGTGTCAATTGATATTTAGAATAACTGAAAATTTAAAAGTTAACACATCTAACTGTTATCCATAAAAATGGCATTCTTAAACGTGCTACTAATTTCAGAATTTGAAAAAATATTTGGATGACTTTTTCTCCGCTAGGATGTCTATTATCTATAGAAAATTAGGTTTTTTAAGGTTTTCGTATTGAAATATATGTTTTGTCTGTATTCAATATTTTTAAAGTGCATGTATTAAATTATCATAGATATGTACGAGGTAAGCGAATTATTTCGTGGAATAAATTTTCAAAAATGTTAGCGTCTCGATAGACAAGTCTTTTAGAACGAATGGTTCATAATCCATAGTCACGTACTTGCTGTTTAATTCTCAAAAAACAACGAATAATTTTCCGAATTGATGATTGAAGATCGAGATACTGGTCGAAATATTAGTTACAAAAGTAATATGATAAGAATGAAATAAAACGATATAACATAAACTATGTACTTATGCATTGATAAAACACTTTGATTCACTAATCATTATTCAATCATTCATGAATCTCAATTTTAATTTTTGTTCAATTTGTATTTTTCTGCCGAAAGTGTGACAAAAAACTTTCAAACCCCTATGTTGAACTGTTACAAATCGTGAAATATGAGATGTAATCTACAGGACTGTACCTAAGAAAGCTGGCGCTAGACTTAATAAACAATGTCTAAATAGTTTAGAATGGGGCAAATGGAATTCGCTGCTACGAAACCTACAGATGAAAATGGTATTTGAAACCATTTTTTTGTTCTGGTTTTGTATTTTTGTAAAATATATGTTTTCAATCCAAACTAAAATCTGTATCAATCAAAAATATATACATTCTTCTTATCACACAACGTTATTTTAAACATTCAAAAACCTATAACATTCAATGTTCCCATTTTATTATTTCAGTCATTTATGACTTAAACAATTGATTTTATTAGAATTCTTATATTTAACGTGCCGACTCATTGTTGTGTCAGTTCGGCACTGCTTTCTGAAATTATGTCTATATACTCGTAAATCTTTCACTGCAAGCAAGGAATTTCGGGTATCAGGTAGTTGGGGCCACATCTGTTTCAACAGATTGTACACGTGTTTGCAAAAGTTGTCAGATAATTTCAAAATATGTAATATGTTTCCAATTTCCAATTAATAATAAATGAATAAATAAACAAATGAATTTTATACAATAGATGAGCGAAAAATTCAATTGATATTTTTCATTTAGCTTCACTTAAGAAGTGCAACGCAATAGAATTTCAGTTTCCTGAATAAGGTTTTCAATTGCAATTTACAGAGGTTTCAAATTATTGAATCGTATTCAAGAAAAAGCAATTCTCTGTTGTATACAATTGTTTATCATTATGTTGTTAATTATCCATCCAATCAAATGCGTGTGAAACGAATAATCTAGCGAACATAATCTGGAATACAATTCCACAACATTTTTGAAAAATATTCAATCATTAATTATTGAATGTATTGTAGGACATTCATAGCATAACTCTGATTTTGGAAATCATTTTTGATTGTAATGTGTATGTTTGTCGATTATGCCGAATATCATTTACGGATGACAGAAAATTTTGTGACTTTCGTGATATTTTCATTTGAAAATACTATCTCGATTATGAAATAACGGACAAATTGGTAATAGAAATACATGATCATGAAAAACCGGATCGGTAGAGAAACTAACACTTCAGTTCATGAATTACCTAAATTGAACACTTCGAATGATAAAATCAAGATTGAAACTGATTTAACAATATTATCGACAAAAAATTCGCCAACAAATGATTTCTCGAATTGTTGTTTGAATTAGGACATACTTCCTGAAATATTGTTGGCTAATTAGTAGTATTCATTATAAAATATATAAATAGTATAAAATAATATTATAACAACTACAAAGGCTTAACAAATCAATCTTTCGAATACATATTTTGGTTCAAATGTTTCGAAAAAAATTCCGTGATGGTATATGTCTATCTCTTATGGATAACCCACAATAACTTTTTTTTGTCATTTACTTTTTGCGACAAATAATGGCTAATTTTCGAAGCGATTTTAACCCATACAGCATTAATCCTTAACCAATTAAATACCTTGAATACATTGTTCATTTAATATAGATATATATGGCCCTTTATCACGTATGATTTAAGTGAATATTTTCGAAGATATTACAGATTTAAAAATTGCTGGGCGTAGCGTTTGCGGCGTGCGAAGCCGGGGCGGGTCGCTAGTATAATATATAAGTGATATAAAACAATTGCATATATTTGTACC
Organism: Henosepilachna vigintioctopunctata; assembly: GCA_030704895.1. NCBI lineage: Eukaryota > Metazoa > Arthropoda > Insecta > Coleoptera > Coccinellidae > Henosepilachna > Henosepilachna vigintioctopunctata. The sequence goes on from JARQZJ010000017.1 coordinate 1,063,379, forward strand.
GCCCGATTTTTACAATCAGTGACTTTTAATGTTTTGCACCTATAACCATCAATGTTTTACCATTCTTGTCATATTGAATTTTACCATCTATTTTATTGTCAATTTTCAAACTTAACTTGCACCCCATTTGTAGTTGTATTTCGGCGCTGGCTCAACAAATCATAAATCTTTCACTTTAAGGGATTTCAGTATTCAGGTACAGATGTCCCAAACATCTGTTTTTCAGATTCTTTACTCGTATGCACCAAGAACAACTTTTTCACGAGTAATTAGATTAGCCAGTAGTTCAGTTTATATTTCCATTTAGTTTCACTTAAGAAATTCGACACGATAGATCTTTACTTTACTAAATTGATTAGGCTGAAAATTATTCAATCATATTTAGGAAATAATACTTCGCAATTGTATACAATTGTTTGTACAATTATAATTTATTACTGTCTAATTGAATGAATGTGAAACGAAGATTAATCCAGCGAACACAATCTGGAATCAATACAATTTCCCAAAACACTTGAAATAAATTTGATAATTTTTATATATTATAAGACACTCATAGGAGAACTCTGATTTAGGAAATTTTTTTGTGTTTTATTCGCATGTTCGTCGATTATACCGAAATATTCATTGTGTACTAATAACAATAAATCTTTGTGCCGTGAACTATAAAATACCAAATGTAGTTAGCTTAGCATAAATATATTTAGCATATTTTTGATATTTAAAAACTTTTAACTCGATAATGAAAGAACGAGACAAATTGATAAATGAAATCAATGAAAAACCTGATCTGTAGAGAGAACTAACACTGTAGATGGTAATGATAAAATCAAGATATCAATGGATTGAAAAATATCTTGTGATAAAAACAGCAAGATTGTTTCTACCTATTGAAATATACCAATAGAAGAAGTTTTCAGACAATAAAAGTGAAACAAGTGGACAAGAAGTATAAAAATCTTAACCATATTCAACATTTTCTCTAATGAAGAATTAATATCCGATATTAACAATTAAAGTCCAAGCCATATTATCAATATTGCTGAAATATATAATTGTGAAAAGTGTAGTTTTCACAATTAAAGTCAGGCGTTAGATGTGGCTGATTTACACAAATTTTTATTACATCTACAAAGAGTCATCGTAAGAAATTTTTTCGTTATTAATGATTTCTCAAGCAACAACTACAATAATATAATTTTTTAAATCAGACCGTGCGCCTTTTTTACAAGTAAAAAGCTAGCAACCATTGAGTCTCCGTAAACGATTATCATACTCATTCATACTGGTATTAGTCTGGTTCCATTTTTTCCATAGAAATAGATTATTCTTCAAACATTTTACTTATAAGTTCTTCATTTATATTTATCCTATTCAGTGATAACTATTGATCTCAAAATTTGTGCCTACATTGTCTACTGTACACTGCATTTGTCCAGTCTGCATTCCAATGAAATCCAATTTTCTCTTTCATTATAATAAATTTTCTTAGGTCTCTACAGATAGGTATCATTACAGATGTTATAAAAAATTGAACCTTTCAAAGCAATTGGAAGCTTAATAACAGATTTTCAATCATGAATGCTTTTCATATGATTTCACTCTAACTGATATCACCAACATTTATGTAATATATTCAACTAAAAATTCAATAGCAAAATGTTATGGAAACTTTATCATTATTGAAGAATAAAACTTTTTCACTTCTTGATGCTCTTCTTATATACCCACATGTAGCAAAGGTCAATAAATTTCAAAATACCACTCATTCAATTTCATTCAACTTGACCTGATTATGTATAAATATTCTTTCTAAATGTATATGAGTGCATAAGCTCTGAAATGCGTCCATGAGACTTAATGTTGATTAAGTGAGCCGAAATTATTTATTTAAATGAACTGAATTCATTTATCAAAGTATCTAATATTAGTTCATATAGAAAAAAATTAAAAATTTCTACAATCTGCAATAAAAATTATTTCTTAGGTATCAGATCATAATTGATGTCCTATTTTGATATTTACTATGTATCTCTGAATATCATTATGGTCTGTCATACTATTCAACGTTTGAATACGCATGTATATATTCTCAGAGAACCACATGCGGTTTATAGATATACCACCATGCAGATATCTTTGGAGACAGTATAAACTCAAAAATACGTATCTACAACTATGACTTTCAGGACAGTATATAATATACTCGGTATATCATATACTGTTCCCAAACTTGCAGTTGCCGATAAATATATATATATATATATATATATATATATATATATATATATATATATATATATATATATATATAAATATATATATTGGAATGCAGAAGATACAATAACTTTTTGTTAAATTGCATATCATTAGTAGTGTGGCGCATATATGTTGTACGTGATACGAAGTGCTTGACCTGCCTACTGAGGCATGAGAGTTATGTTAGTGACCGGGGGATTTCTTTCATCCGGAGTACATAATGTTAAATAAATCTTGAAACCACATTAACCCTCGAGGACATTCATTAAATTCAAGATTCATAAATGACATTTGTTTCTCGATTGTTTACATTTTACTCTCTGTGTTTTACGGTGACGTTTGTCTATGTTCTGACAGTCCGGTTTTACTCTCTGTCATGATTGTAAGGTTATCCTTTCAATCTTATTTATTAGCGTTCAATTTGTGTTACATTGTTTTTAATGATTAAATTAACTGCATACTCTCTTTCCTGTATTCTGGCAAAACATTCAGCCTAGTTAGCCGTAAGCAGTAATATATATATTTTTTACAACAATTTATAAATTTTATACTTTGTAGAGTCCTGATGAAGAGTGTAACCATGCTCGAAATATAGACCAGGTAAACAAATTGGTTTGTTATCAATTGTAGTGGCCCTATTATTTGCCGAGAACTCATATATTTTTAATTTAATTTAAATATATATATAAGAAGGAGGTATTAGAATAATATATGATTTGCAAGTATCCGTTGGGGTTAATAGAAACGAAATTTTAGTGTTGAGAATGAATCTTTAAATATACCTTAAACAGATCAGAGCTTTAAACTGATTAATATAGTTATTATAATTCACTAACTAACCTTGCAATTGATCTCTTGGTAAATGCGGCTGTTTCTCTATCCAACATCTCAAGATTTCGACATCTGATTGGAAGCTCAGCTGTGTTTTTCCATGTTTTTTCAAAATATCATCCCTAGATGATTTCAAATCAGAGAGCTGCATAATCGTAGTAACACCGGTAACCACTGTGTTCATTCAAACTCTAGTTCCCATTCAATTCATTCTCACAATATTTATTGAACTTGTTGACCCTGGCCATCCAACAATGGTACTGAAAAAAAGTTAAAATTAGTGAATACAAGTGAACAAAGTCTGAAATACATGTGAATATGTATAATATATATATATATATATATATATATATATATATATATATATATATATATATATATATATATCTAATATATAAAATTCTTGTGTCACGGGGTACGTAATCGAACTCCTCCGAAACGGCTAGACCGATTCTCATGAAATTTTGTGAGCTTATTGAGTAGGTCTGAGAATCGGCCAACATCTATTTCTCATCCCCCTAAATGTTAGGGGTAGGCCACACCTGATATTTTTTTTTTTTTTTGACAAAATTTTCAGTTTCTATTTTTTCATGATACAACATACAAAAATACATGCAACTCTAAATTTTCACCCTTCTACGATCAACCCTTATTTTTTATAGCTGTTTATTTCTTTGGCGGCTTGATGATATTGTTGGCAGGCGATTTCAGGCAGACGTTGCCAGTAATTCCCCGTGGAACGCCTCCAGATGAATTGAATGCTTGCCTAAAGGCATCACCTTCTTGGAATAACTTAAAAACATTATCGCTAACCACTAATATGAGAGTTCAACTTCAAAATGATCAAAGTCCCAGTTGATGCGACATCTGGATTAATTACTCTTACCAACGACTTTTGCCGATTTGTAGACTCTCAATTAGCTCTTATTGAAAATGTTTTCCCAAACATTAATGAGAATTATCAGAATTATGCTTGGTTAAGTCAACGGGCAATTCTTGCCGCAAAGAATAATGATGACACGCACTGAATTTCACCATTCAATCAAAAATTTCTGGCGATTTGGTAACATACAAATCCGTTGATTCCATAACAAATCCAGATGATGTAGTAAATTATTCAACGGAGTTTCTGAACTCTCTGGAGTTACCAGGATTTCCACCACATAACTTGCAGTTCAAAGTTGGTAGAGTTATTATGATATTGCGTAATTTGAATACACTGCGACTTTGCAACGGTATTCGACTTTCGGTAAAAAGACTTATGCCGAATTTGATTGAGGCAACCATTATTAACGGAAAGTACGCAGGTGAAAATGTATGTATTCCTCGAATACCAATGATTCCGACTGATCTTCCGTTTGACTTCAAACGATTGCAATTTCCAGTTCGTCTTGCGTTCGCAATGACAATTGGAAAAAAAACTTCACAAAAGTGTTTGCGGGATAAATTTAGAAAATCATTGTTTTTCACATGGGCAGATATACGTTGCGTGTTCACGAGTTGGGAAACAATCCGCTTTATTTGTGTTAACGTCAGACCAAAAAACAAAAAATGTGGTTTACCAAAGAGCACTTCAATGAAACGAATAATTTGCGGACACGTATAAAGTTTATATTCATTATTTACTTTGCATTCACTTTCATTTACTTAGAGAAGTCAACTAAATAACACTTCATTTTTGTAATCGAAATGAATTCATTACTGTTGTGAAATGAAATAAAATTTTTGCTTTTTAAATATAAAAAAGTTTTTCTTCATCTTTTAATCACCAAACGAAATGTTACATAAAACGAATCCATCTGGTGGCGAAACGGAGTTCGCCGGGTTTGCTAGTATATATATATATATATATATATATATATATATATATATATATATATATATATATATATATATATATAGAAGAAATTGATTACAAGAAAAAGAATTCTGTATCGCACTTGTAAATATTCGATATTGAAAGTTTACTATTACTTTCATTCGATCATTTTTTGGTGAATTATTCGAAAAAACTTTGATTGATAAAAGAACATCTCAATTCATAAAGACGTGTGAAACTTTCAATGTTAGATGTATTGTCCTCAGGTCCTAGGTCCGAATAAGGGGAACAACAATTTGTGAAAATTTACGTGAGCTCCCTCTTTCGAAGCTGGAACACTAGAGAGAGTTTATTCGTCTTTTCTTCGATAGAGGGAGCTCACGTCAATTTCACAAATTAGTGTTTTCCTCATTCGGATCTAGGACTTGTGAGCGTTTTGGAATTCATCGATTCTTGGCTGATTGATTAAATACGGACTGCTGATTCATATTAATGATGAAACAATTGTATCCTATTATCATTCAACAACATCGATGATTTTTTCGAAGCGCACTTAATATTCACTCTCGAAAGTGATAAGTTCGTTCTCGTTGACAACATTTGTGTAGACAGCTCCCTGAGAGTGTTATTTGAAATATTTTGATATTTCGATTAAGAGTAGATATTATTAATTATTCTCAATATTTCATTATATGGAAAATGAATGCAGTGGACCATGACACTATTTTAAATACTTTTTCCTTTCGAACGGTTTTGTGTTCGTGTGGTAATTCTACATGAAATTCGTGATAGGTATCTAGGCGGAACAGAATTCATAAAACTTGCTCTTTTATCAATTTTGAGATATATTGTTTGAAAGACTTTCCACATTTCTAGAACACTTTTATAAAATAGTGAACAGATAATCCTCTTTGAAGGTCATTTGGAAGGGAAACTGCTATCTTCCTCTTTCATGTTCGATAACCATTTGGCTATCTCCAGAGTGGATATAGCCACTCTGGAGATAGCCAAGAGTGGCTATATCATCCAGAGTGAATTGAGTGGATATCTCCACTCAATTCATGATTGTTTTTTTTTTAATTAAAATATTTTAATTTCCAGAATATTAATCTCCTGTCCTGTTGAGTAGCACTTACCAGATGAAAAGACATGTTTCAGACACACAATTTCTCTTGAATCATTGCACAAGACTTTCAACTACACAAACATTTGAATACTAGGAAACGTAGTAAATACACTGTTTAAACAGTACGCCCACTGTGAACAACCTATCTGAACGTTCGTTTTATTTATCAATATACGTTTGAAACAGAACAACCTATGCGTCGCTTAGGAGTTTTAGCTTCGACATGAAGTATGCAATTTATTTATATAACTTTTTCTATTCATCAGGAGATGGCGTTATATTTAGATTTTCGCTTCGCTCATTTTTGCACGAAATAGAATTGAATACTGATGACAGGAATATGTACCTACTCAGCTGTTCCCCCAAAAATGTCTCAAAGGCACTTTTGCTTATAACCTCTTTAAATAAAAATATGTAGTCGTTTTTTTGATGGGAATATCTATGCGACTCTCATGATAACAGTTATCAGCAACTAATCATTTCATCGTACCAACTTCGATTTGATCATCTTCTTCAAATACTGGAATAATGAACTAACCATGCTTCAAGGAATTTTGTCTGCTTTACTCTGCAATACATTTTTACTGTATTATAATATATGGCTTATCATTCTTCACGAGAATTGTTCGTACGTTATGAATTCATTTTACTTAGAAATGGAAATATTATTATCAATAATTCGTTTATGATAAACGAAACTGATTCATCTTTTATGAAAGTAACAATGGCTACTTATACGATTAATTGTATTGACAATGTAAACAACATTGATATGTGTATTGAATAGTATTCGCTTTTATTTGGTGATATGGTTCATTATAACAAAATATAAGATAACTCGAATAATTGAACTTTTTGCTAATCGGTTGTGCCGATATTTGAAGAAAATGTTACAACATAATTTCTATAAAAATAAGTAGTTTTGTAAATTTCACAATAATTCAGTCGAACAAATATCATTTACATATATTCTATAACGATGTGTGATCTTTCAAAGGCCTTCGACTGTGTCTCTCATGATATTTTAATAGAAAAACTTCATTTCTACGGCGTCAGAGGTACTCCTCTGAAGCTAATCGAGTCTTATCTAACTGATAGGCACCAGGCTGTCTGGTATGAAAATTGTCTGTCTGAATTTAAGCTATTAAGACATGGAGTCCCGCAAGGATCAGTTCTGGGGCCATTGTTATTCATTATATATGTAAACGACTTACCCAACTTTATGGATCCTCTGAAAATGGTATTATTCGCGGATGACACCACCTTTGTTTACTATGATAGAAATCGTTCAGGCTTGGAGGAAAAAACCACGTACGTAAATACCAAGTCTCAATTATGGTTCACGGCAAACAAACTCAAATTGAACGATGACAAAACTCAAAATTTAGTATTTTCATCTAATCACTTCGACAATCCTGCGGTAAAAAATACTGCAAAGCTGCTTGGCGTAACACTAGATAGCAAACTTACTTGGAAATACCATATTGAACAACTGAAAGGAAAACTTTCCGGTACTCTATTTTTTCTTAGACGAATGAGAACTATAACGAGCAATACCACATTGAGAATTACATACTTCTCTCTATTTCACTCATTTTTGAGTTATGGCGTTGTTCTGTGGGGAATTTGTTCCAACGCCTTAGTAGTTTTCAGGTTACAGAAAAAGGCAATTCGAATAATGGCAGGCGTTGGTTACTTGGATTCATGCAGACCATTATTTATGAAATATGGAATTATTCCTTTGCCTACATTGTGGATATATAACGTTCTTCTAGAAATACATAAGGATGCAGATACACTGATAAAACAGTCTGATCTACATAATTATAATACAAGAGGCGCAAATAATATCCGAACAAATAAGTATCGTCTAAATAAGTCGAAAAAAAACTCGATAGATTATAATTTATACAATGTTTTACCTTCCTACTTCAAAGAGCTTTCTCTCAATAAATTCAAAATAAACATCAAGAAATATCTTCTGAGATTTGGCCTTTATTCTGTCAGCGAGTATTCGCAGCACTTCAAGGCAAAGTCATTAATATGAACATGCTCACTACATCCTTTTATGTGTTAATTTTTATTATTTTGTGCATTATACGAAGTTTTTTTTTCAGTCTCATGGATAATTAATCACTAAGTTTACGAAGTCTACACTTATTAGACTTTAATCATTAGTTTCATCTTGGTTTAATTTTTTATATTTATCTAATATTTTTGTATGATTATCTAATGTATGTTCATTGTATTTGTGGAGGAGTGGAAGAATGATTCTTCAAACTCCTACCATTTGTAAGAAATTTGTTTTCTCTACAATAAAGATATTATTATTATACATCTGATGAAGCCACTGTGTGAGTGGAACAGTATTGTTATGTTTGAGTGAACTATAGAGAAAATTACGAAAATAATCAGTTTTTTCACAATCAAATTGAAGTTTTCATTTACATTTTCATTGTATAATAACATGACGCGTTTCATCGGCTTGCCGACGTCTTCCGATGCTAACAGAATATGATATATATATATTCAACAATAAATTTGACGGCATATTTCGAATCAATAGGAGATTTTGAAACTATACAGTTATTCTCAAAGACCTTCTATTCTTAATTATAGGTTCTTCAGCGGAAAAGTGTAGAATAAACTCGAAAATTCTGAAAAGTCTATTAATGAATTCTATGAATTGAATAATTGACCATTATTGGCGCTTTTGTGCAGAAGTTGGTGGCTCGATGAAAATCCTCACGTTATTAAACAGTGAAAGTGCAAATCAAAAACTGAAATGTTTGACATTTTTGTTGATTTTTTGTGTCATAATTCACCATCAATGAACTACATGTGACTGGAACGAGTGAACGAAAACAGAATTATTTGAGTGGCAAAATCTTAGTAACATAACAAAGTATTCTCTTATATATTAGATGAAAAGAATATCCACATTTGGAAAAATAGAAAGGTCGATGTGTCAGTCAACCTCTAATTTCTTGAAAGTTCCTTGCATTTCATTCATAATATTTCCTCCTTGTCTAAGATCCTCTCTCGCTCTGGTGCCTAGATATCGAATCAAATCTTCCTCGTGATCCGCATAAAGCTGATCCAAATCGTCTGCAAAAATAAATCTATTTTAATTAATTTCATTAGAAAAACACTTCTTTGTGGCGGGGTTGTTTTATAAATATCTTCGGCATTTGATTCACTATCCTTTGAATTTATACTTGATAAATGCTAAAATTTAGGTTTCCGAGGCGTTTTGCTGGATTGGTTACGTAGTTACCTTGAAGAAAGAACTAACAATGATAGTGAGAAAAGGCGAAAGTTATTCTCACAGACATGATATTGCTCTTGGAGTGCCACAACGCTCTGTACTCGGACATCTTATATTCATATTATTATCTGCCTGCGAAGTTGTCCCGATTTTTGGTGACACTATTTGTCGATGATTCATCGATGGTTCCTTCTGGCAGGACTCCTGAAGATCTTCTGGAGGCATGTGAATGCATTGTAAGGAAGTTTTTAAATTGGTGTCGAATGAACAATCTGATGGTGAAACTGACAAAACTGTATGTGTTCATTTTTGTCAGAAGGGCAATAAAATCAGTACTATATCATCATACCAATCAACTTAGTGTCTTGTAATATATGTAGACAGAATTTTGAGATGGACAACACACACTGATGTTTTATGTAAAAAATTGAGTAACTCATTTTCTGCAATCTCTTGAATTAAGAACATTGTACCTAGAAACTGTGTTATAAATATGTATTACAGTCCTGTATATAGTCATCTAAATTATAATATTCTGCTGTGGCTGCTCTAGAGATATAAATAGGGTATTCATTACATAGAAGAGAATACTTCGATTAATATTGAATAGTCATCAACGAACATCTTGTAAACATTAATAATTACGAACTCTCACCCTACCTTGTTTATATATTTATAGATATTATATTTTAATGATAATGAAGACAGGTTTATCATTAATGAATGGTAATTATAAACATTCAACATGATGTGCTACTTATTCATAAGCATAAAACAGCTGAATTAGAGCACTCACTCTATTATCAGAGTATTAAAATCTTCAACCACATACCTTCAAATTTAAAGTAACTGAAAGCTCATTTGTTTAAAAAGAGAGTTAAGTCTTTGGTGTTAACAAAGGCATACTATAATGTGGCAGAGTACTTCGATTATTCATCGAAAGATTTTCATCAATCATTTATCGATTGATGAAAATCTAAATACATAATTTAGATAGAACTAAAAGAAAAAAGAATAGATGGATGTCCAATTGAACATCCAGATGGATGGATCCAATTGAACATCTGGATCCAATTGAACATTCAGAACATCTCTTGGAAGACATGAAGTAATTCGTTTTCTTTAGAGCCACTGAAGTTTCGATATTCCTCTGAATAGACGAATATCATTTAAAAATCACATTTCACAAAAAATTATTTATACAAAGTCGAATTCCAGCCGTAGCTGAAGATTAGCGTTCAAAAGAGAGCCCAAAGCCTTATTTTTCGCGAAGACTTGCGGTCATCAGTTACTCTCATCACAAAATTTCGTATTGTTCTTGATTTATAACATAATCCATCACCTTTCCCTTCTGGGTGTTAATCTCATTAATCTTGTGTACCTACACTCATGCTCCCAAAACTTTTGAACTTTTGCTGCGTTTACATACTTTGTATGCATCCTCTTGAATGTCTCGAACCATCCAGTTGGGCACCATTCCAAGAACATCCACCAAAGTTAAATCTTACGATTAAAATCATATTATTCATTCCATTTCGATCTTTTCATTCGTGCAATCATATCAATAACACATTGCTATCCACTTGCGATGTTCTGGCTCAGTGCTGATCAGATTCTGAATTAACTTGATTATCTCGGCCGGAAAGAAATAATACCATAATGGCTACTAAAGAAGTTAATCCTGAAAAACCTGGACAACAAAGCTGCACAGGTCCATCATATCAGAATAACATTAACATCTCGTGTTGTTCGATCTCTTGAGAAAGTTTGTGCAGATTTGATCGATGCTGCAAAGAAGCAAAAATTGAAGGTCAAAGGCCCAGTACGAATGCCCACTAAAATCTTACGTATTACTACACGTAAAACTCCTTGTGGAGAGGGTTCAAAGACTTGGGATAGATTCCAGATGAGAATTCACAAGAAAGTCATTGATCTTCATTCTCCATCAGAAATTGTGAAACAGATTACATCAATCAACATTGAACCAGGTGTACAAGTTGAAGTAACTATTGCTGATGCATAAATAATTGAGTTGTAAAATACGTTATGGTGTAATTTCTTGACCTATAAGTATACGTTTTTTTATAACACCTGCAATCTACCTTAGCAGATTTTGTCACAGAAAAATAAGGCAAGTATTGATTTTTCGATTCACCTCTTTACAATTCGTATTGAATTCACATACTGCATCTTGAGTATGTGGCTGTTTCTTTTTTAAGAAAGCATCAACAGCACACATTGACCAAATAAACCTTCTCATTCAGTTATTTCGGAATATTTATGTTGAAAATATGCTTCATATTGTCTACTGGCTGTTCTGACTTGATGTTCTCAATAAAATATTGTAGTTTATATCTTGAGTCTTTGATCATAACTAAGTTAAATATAAATATTTTCGATTTTGAGTTTCTTCTATTTTCACATTTACCACCATCACCTCAACACACTTTCGTATTATTTTCGACATTTCACGAGATCCATCCATACCATCTGCTACTATAATGATGTCGTCGCCGAACAATTATTGTTCAGCGCTTATTTTTCCACCTTTATGTCTTTTTTTCTAAGATCAATTCTTTTGAATACATTATACTTTTTCCGTTTTTTCATGCGTTTACATGTTAATTTCATACCTGTTCCAGAATATAGTGGTATTACTACAATAACAGCATCTTATTTCGTAAAACAGAGTATTAAAATCTTCAACCATTTGCCGTCAAATTTTAAATTACGGAAAGCTCATTTGTTTACGGAGATAATTATGTTATTATCTTAACAAAGGCATACTATAGTGTGACAGAGTGCTACGATGATTTGAATTTAGGCAATAATGTATGAATCAATTTTTTGTATTATATGTTTGTTTATTTTTTTAACACGAATGTCCCTCACCATTGTCTCAAATGTTTAATATGTCTGAGGTAATTTTTGTTCTTTTATTTTCAGATATAAAAGGTATATTACTGTGAATATTAACTGAACCAATATTTTTTTCGAACCTATATTTTTGTTCGAGGGCTGAATGGAATATCAGACTCAAAACTGATTTCAGTCCTTTTGTCAGCATTCTGCTTAGTTATAATTATTGTATCAATTGAATGAATTTAATTAATATAATTCTACAATATTTGGAATGTTTCACAATAAATTTCATTATTATATATTAAATAATGTTATTATTGTGATTATTCAAATACAGCAAATTCTAATCTCAAGCTCAATAGACCCATCACATATCTGTCCATAATTTTAAGTGTTCAATTATAAACCATAACAATGTACAACAATTATCAATTAGATCTATAGCTCGATTCATCATTTATAGTCCTTGAAATCCTAGATTTACAACTGCAAAGCGAATCAAAAGAAAGGAATAATAGCATTGTCAATCTTTTCTACTGAGTACATGATCGCTATTAATTTTTCAGCTTCCGTTAATATGGTTATTCTTTTAATATAATTACGGTAATAAATATAACTATACAGGGATGAATATGTCTCCAAATTTCAGTTGTTTTCGTGTGTTTCGTGTCTGGCGACAAGCCTTAACACAGAATAAAATGTAGAAGCAATTAATGAACCGTTGTTCTGTGTTGAGCTAGTATACGAGTATGGTAGGAAATTAAAAAATGTTTTCTGTGGTTTTGCTCATTTCCGTATTGAGGTTTCATAACAAGTTAATGACATGCTATTTCTTCGTACTTGTATTCATTCGAAAAACAAAACTCGTTCAGTTTAACGGTCTCAAGCATATATGAATATATTGAATTGAAACTACTTACTATGAAATTATTCAAATGTTGATAGTTTTTACAATAGGAAAAACTTATGTTATATAAGTTTTGTATCATTATTCATGTAAACTGGAAGTAGGAGAGAAGTTCAAGATTTTTTGACGTAGATAGTAGTATTCGAAAAAGTGTGGTGATTTTGAATCTACGTTTTTATTTGAATAAGTGAATAACTGAATAATGTTTCTCCATCAACACGATATCGAAGGAAAATATATAATGAGTAATTAGAGAGAAGGTCATAGAGTCTTTTTTTCGACTATTGAAATACAAAAAAATGAAAATTGTTTCACTTACCCCTATATTCATTGAGACTTTTGAGTTCTCCTCCATAGTCTCTTGGCAAACAATTTTTAGGGAGAATATCAGCAATGAACTCAGCGCTATCGTGGACGGATACCTAGAATTAATTCACTTTAAAGGAGATTAATCGAAAAAGATATTCGATAAAGTAAGCGAGGGATTAAATCCACATCTTTCTTACCCGAGAAGCTATTTTCGACGGCAAAAAAGTTTTCGTCAAACTGAAGATATTGGAGGCGAATTTACCGATAATATGTACTTCCTTCACTCTCGCTGAATGCGCTTTCTGAAATCAATTGAAGTGTTCATGAAAGATAAAAACAAACAATTTTTCATTACATCAGTTCGAATATTTTATAATTTTATTCAGAAGCTTATTGAGGCGTATATATTTGGAGAATTCTTGACGATTATTGAAGTAATATACTCCATTTATCTATGAATTTCTAGAGAATTCGGAAATTCTAAGGTTAGTTCAGCACTCAACAATGTGAAACCAAAACAGCAACCCAAGTCTCTCCTTTTTTTGTTGTGTTTAATTTTTAATTGTTTGAAATACTGTTTTTATGTTTTCACTAAGAAACCATTGTAAGGAGTTGAAACAATTGTTGAAGCAACTTGAAACCGAGGAAATTCAACATTTTAAAATATCGACTGTAGTAAATGTGGTTAAGTTAATATATTTAATTTGATAATTACGTATGGCTCTGATCACTGATTTCATAGAGATGGAATTTTTCTGTTACTGCATTACCAGTAAATAGGTAAATCATAACTACTGGAGTTTCCGTGGCATAGTCGGGAGAACACCCGACTTTGGTGCGGTAGGATTCGGGTTCAAGCCTCGGTGGGGGCATGGGGAGTTTATCTAAATTGAAGTAGTTTGATAATGATAATTGTTGAATGATGTACATTGATTGAATGCCCATTGGTCGCTCGAAGCCGGAATTAAACTGTAGGTCCACTGAATTAAGAAAATACTAGAATCTATAATTCCGTTAAAAATTTCAATACTTTATTGAAGACTAATAATAAGTCATCAAAAGTCAATGAAATCCGTAATAAATTTATGCTTTTCTTATGTGATTAACACAATTTCTTACGTTGAATTTATGATTTGAATAAATTTGATAGAATAAATCACAATTTGAAGGAAATGAGATACCTCAATATGCAGACTGGATTTAAACGTTCAGCTATATCACAATATAATGAAAACTTAATGTAACAGCCACCAGATCTGTATAGAAAAACTAGATTCACAACTGACGAGGAAAAGCTCCACAAACACAAGAAATAAGGAACCCGTTTCGCCCCCTTCGTTAGGCCACTTTTAAGGGATCTTTGACCCATTCGATCCACAAATAATATAATCACTGTCTTTCGACATCTGACAAAGAACTAACTGTCAATAAATTTATAGGAATTTTAAAGTATGAATATAAAAAATATGAAAGTTCTTGAATTTCGAAAGTCTCGTACAATTATACTTCAAATTATTTCCAACTTTCATTAGCTCATTTTATATCTGAACTAATCGTAATATTTAAGTTGACATTTGATTTTTCTGGTTTTGGTTCTTTTTTTTTGAATAGGTATATTAATTGTTTCGTAAACTTTCAAATTAACTGAGTTGAAGTGGCAGAAGATTATTGTCATTTGCTCATCATCCGAAATTGTTTTAAACACATTTCAATTAAGTTTTCAAGTTCAATAATGAAATTGGGTCTGTAAAATCAGAAAGACTTACGAAAACAATTTCTAAGAAGTCACTCAACACATTAATTCTCAGTTTCGATAACAGGTGAACTGAGCAATCAGTTAAATCAAATAAAATTATTTCCCCATTGTTATAGTCGAAACGTGACCAGAATTCACGTACAGCAAGTCCATTAGCGAAATCTCTCTTTATGTCCCATGTTTCTTGATCCCATATTTTTGAAACAATTATTCTATGAAAATCATCAGTTAATTGAGGAAGAGGAATATAAAACCTGAAAGAAACGAAATGAATGAAAGTTTGAATTCTAACGGGCGTTATATCATGTGAATATTTCCTTCCACCATAACGATGACTTGTTTGGACTGTTAGTCCAATCAATCAAATTGGGATATATAAATATATATATATATATATATATATATATATATATATATATATATATATATATATATATATATATATAATATATATATATATATATATATATATATATATATATATATATATATATATATATATATATATATATATATATATATATATATATATATATATATATATATATATATATATATATATATATATATATATATATATATATATACTAGCAGACCCGGCGAACTCCGTTTCGCCACCAGATGGCTTCGTTTTATGTAACATTTCGTTTGGTGATTAAAAGTTTTATATTTGAAAAGGAAAAATTTTATTTCGTTTCTCAACAGTAATGAATTCATTTCGATTACAAAAATGAAGTGTTATTTAGTTGAACGTCTCTAAGTAAATGAAAGTGAATCAAAAGTAAATACTGAATTATATCCGTGTCCGCAAATTATCCGTTTCATTGAAGTAACCACATTTTTTGTTTTTTGGTCTGACGTTAACACAAACAAAGCGGATGGTTTCCCAACTCGTGAACACGCAACGTATAACTGCCCATGTGAAAAACAATGATTTTCTAAATTTATCCCGCAAACACTAAGCGATTGGCCTTGCGACTTGTTCATTGTCATTGCGAACGCAAGGCGACCTGGAAATTGCAATCGTTTGAAGTCAAACGGAAGATCAGTCGGAATCATTGGTATTCGAGGAATACATACATTTTCACTTGCGTACTTTCCGTTAATAATGGTTGCCTCAATCAAATTCGGCATGTCTTTTAACCGAAAGTCGAGTACCGTTGCAAAGTCGCGGTGGATTCAAATTACGCAATATCATAATAACTGTACCATCTTTGAGTTGCAAGTTATGTGCTGGAAATCCTGGTAACTCCAGAGAGTTCAAAAACTCCGTTGGATAATTTACTACATCATCGGGATTTGTTATGGAATCAACGGATTTGTATGTCACCAAATCGCCTGCAATTTTTGATTGAATGGTGAAATTCAGTGCGTGTATATCATTATTCTTTGCTGCAAGAATTGTTCGTTGACTTAACTAAGCATAATTCTGATAATTCTCACTAATGTTTGGAAAACATCTTCAATAAAAGCTAATTGAGAGTCTACAAATCGGCAAAAGTTGTTGGTAAGAGTAATTTATCCAGATGTCGCATCAACTGGGACTTTTCAATTTCCAACAGCTAATAATTGTTTGGAAAATTGTGCAGCACTTTGATCATTTTGAAGTTGAATTCTCATATTAGTGGTTAGCGATAATGTTTTTACGTTATTCCATAATAACGGTAACATATAAAGGTGATGCCATCAGGCAAGCATTCAATTCATCTGCAGGCGTTCCACGGGGAATTACTGGCAACGTCTGCCTGAAATCGCCTGCCAACAATATCATCAAGCCGCCAAAGAAATAAACAGCTATAAAAAATAAGGGTTGATCGTAGAAGGGTGAAAATTTAGTATTGTATGTATTTTTGTATGTTGTATCATAAAAAAATAAAAACTGAAAATTTTGTCTAAAAAATAAAAAACAAAATTCAGGGGTGGACTACCCCTAACATTTAGGGGGATGAAAAATAGATGTTGGCCGATTCTCAGACCTACTCAATACGCTCACAAAATTTTATGAGAATCGCTCAAGCCGTTTCGGAGGAGTATGGAAACGAAAACTGTGACACGAGAATTTTATATATAAGATATATATATATATATATATATATATATATATATATATATATATATATATATATATATATAGATATATATATATATATATATATATATATATATATATATATATATATATATATATATATAGTTCAAAGATTCACAGGTAATTCAATACTATTAAATACTGAGACTCTCAATCGAAATATCGAATTATTTCAAATAAAACTCTCAGGGAACTGTCTACGCAAATGTTGTCAACGAGAACGAACCAATCACTTTCGAGAGTGAATATTAAGAGCGTTTCGAAAAATTCATCGAACTTTTGCCCGCCTGGGCGTGATCTGGAGCGATTAGGCATGGGATCATTTTTACACATTTCAGACAATTTTCTGTTGTGTTCGAATGAAATATCTACAAAGCCTTCCACTCGCACTCTTGTTGTCATGAGTAGGAATCTTGAACGCTAGGGAGTGTTTATACGTCCTTTCGCCGATAGAGGGAACCTACGTGAGTATTTCACTCTCTAGAACTTCTCTTAATTTGGTATAGGACCTATGTTCGTTTTGAAACCATGGTATTGAGGGATGGTAGGTTGGAAATAGCTTCTTCGGTCTGGCAAATGATAGTTTCTGTAGAGATTGTTTTGGGAGAAATGGCGTAATTGAAACCTTTGGAAAAGCCTTTTGTAGCAGAGTTGAAAATTGGTGTCGGAGTTTTGTGGAGAATTGTGGACAACGGTAGTGGGATTCAGTGGTGACTGTGTCTGGAGTTGTAGACGTGAAAGGAGCTTATATAGTTTATTTTTCTGATTAACTAATTTATTCCAACTCCTGAAGATGGCTTCACAACGGAAGCCGAAACGTCGAGATCATGTAAATCTAGAACGCGGCTCATTCCGGGAACCAAGTTTTATACATACTTCTGACCGCGGAATATATATATATATATATATATATATATATATATATATATATATATATATATATATATATATATATATATATATATATATATATATTTATATAGAAAATCACACTACTTCTCGTCGGTTGTTCTGGGTATGATTACTATGACTGTTATTGATATTATTCATTTTTTCTGAACGTTTCAGAGGTTTTCCCTCCATCTGTATAGTATAAATCTACGAAACATTAAAACAAACAAATATATCAATTGTCGACTTCACCAAAAATGTTTATCTCAACTAAGATGTCGAGCAAAATGAAAAACAGAGACGTATGTAATCATGTATCAAATGAGACAAATTTAAAATTTACGGTTCATATATATATATATATATATATATATATATATATATATATATATATATATATATATATTATTTTGAATATTTATTTATGATATTTTATTTTGAATGTCTTCAGCAATAACTGGCTTCTTTTGATATGAAAACCTCTATTTTTGTTGAAGTTTCGTTGTATATGAAAACTTTGTCAAAACTAATTGAATAAATTGATTAGTTTCGACAAAGTTGTGAAGGGAATCTTAGTTTGTATGGTCAAGAATTAGATACATTCATAAATATTCTGAACTAGAACACTGAAACATCCATGAACGCTTTAATAGTACAGAATTCAGGAATATCCATAGTTTCATTGAAGGATTCAATTGAAGATCGTGCATGACTCGTGTCAAGCGGAGTGTCATTCCTATTCAAAAATGTTTGACATCTATCTCTTAACTGGGCACACCCTCCACGAATGGTTCAGCTTTTTACAAAAATTAACAAATGATAACATGGTGTCTCACATGATTATATTCATTAGCTGGCAGTGGATACACTGAATTACTAATTCGACGAGGTTCTTAACAACTTGGTCTATTGTATTCAACGACTTGGCATATTTTATGCGAGGATATTCCTTTGAAATCATACATAATCAAACAAGTGCAAAAACTGAAGTCGAATTGTTTCCGTTTCAGTCGTTCGGCTCTAGACGCTTCCAGAAGGTCCACTGTTTTCGACAGATATTTTTTTTATTGATGAGATTCATTTCTGACTTAACGGATTATTTAATAGACATGTCCCTATTTGCTATCAACAACCCGTAAAGGATCAGGAGTACTGTCACATCCAGACAAAACAACTGTTTGGTGAAGTTTATGGGCCGCCGAAATAATCGATTAATCAAACAGCCCTTCGGGTCTCGATCATCGCATCTGATAACTGAATGAGAATTTCTTTTATGCTATGTTATTAATTTACAATCACGTCTATGACAGTTTGCCTATCCAAAAATTTTCATGGCTATTTTCGATCTAATTAGATCTAATTGAACATAATTATTTTCAATCAATTTTTTATCACCTTCACTGAGTCTATTTAGTTAACTTCACCGAATCAATGAAAACTGCTATCAGAAGAAGGATAATTTAATTACGTACATCATTGATACGTAATTAAATAGGAAAAATTAAACTATTTAAGTAGTTAAAATAATGATAATTGTTGGGTAATGTACACTGATTACAAGCCCATCGGCGGTTTGGAACCGGTGTTAAACCGCAGGTCCACGAAATAAAAAAAAATACTGTAGTCTATAATTCCGATAAAAATTTCAATACTTTATTGAATGAAAAAAAAAAGTTTCTGAAGGTCGCACGCAGCTGCTATGTTGCATCCTGTTCTATCACACCTCTGACCATCTACTTTCTCTCTCGCACATATTCAATCGCTTCGATTTCGAAACTAACTTCGCGATGGGTTTTTAGCTAGCAAGTCTATGATGTTATTTTGGTAATGAAATCATTTTCTTCTGGAAGCAAACCTTACTGGTTATCAGAACGGTAACGTTATCTAAATTGTTTTGATGAAGACGATGAAAAAAACTAATAGAAAATAATCAAATTGAACATAGCTGTGAGCACTTGATAGGCAAGTTATATCATCAGATGTGTTCATGAATCAATAATATTTCATACGAAAAAGTCTGGTTATTATCAGATAGTTGGAGTTCGAAACGCACGGGATCTCCTACTAGTCCATATTTCTCAGAAACAGAGGCTGGCAGGAAAGTAAATGTGAGCGATGAACGTTATCATGACATAAAAACAACTATCTGATGCCTGAAATCGACATTCGTGGTTTAGAAAAAATTTGGTTTCCACAAGATGGCGTCATTTGCGTACCGCTCGAGAAACTATGGCTTCATTGCGAGAGCCATTCATTGATCATGGCACACTTTGGATCTGTGAATTGGTCGGCTAGATCATGTGATATCATTTCTTCCGACTTTCGCTTTTGTGGCTATTTAAAATCTGGAGACTACATGAAATTTGCTGCCAGCGATTACGGCATTGGAGGCTTAAATTACTCGAATCATTGACCAAACATCACTCGAAATAATCGTTCGCGACATTGAAAATCGGAACTCAAGTATGAAACTTAGTCATTAGTTAACCATAGTCGCAGACAACATTTGAAAGAAATGAACTTTGAGGTGTGAGTTCGAAGAATTGTTCTTTTGTATGATAATAATGACCATTAAATGAAATTGTTTCCATTCATTGATTTCCATTCCGAGAAAAGTACCTTTAAATGAATAACTTTTCACAACTCTTATATTCAATATTGAGTTTTATTTATGAAAATTATATTCGAAAGTTATGAAATACTCACTGAGGTTCTTTAGAAGGAATGCATATCTTATCTCCAAACAGGTATTCGAGACGTTTCAGTCCTTTCATTGAACAATATGACTCTATTTTGCTTTTCACTTTTTCTACAGAAAATTTATTTTTAATCAAATGTATTTCGAGGAAGTTATCTGCAAAGATGAACAAAAATGGTTAAATAAATCATAACAAAATTTATAGAGATATATTTCTTGCCCTAGCGATAACTGTCATCCGACTCAAAGCTGAAAGGATTTTATGCAATAAGGAAAAATTTTTGCTGACATTTATTTCGGTATTGAAGATTTATTTCGAATCAAAATTGAGGAAAACTTATAGATGAATTTCTTGTCTATGTTTTTCATATGAATTACGCATGCACTTTGCGTCCCTCCTTTCGTAGAAGACCTTAAAACGTATCGTCTCAACCCCTCTTTGTTCTCCCATAATGTGTACTTTAAAAGTTGAGAATCCTCCACATCCTCGGAAGCAAAATATACCATAGAATTATTCATTGATTTATTCAACATACACTGTTTTACAGGACAAGTCCTAATTATAAAACACGAAACACAACATATACAAAAAACAAAATTGGTAGTACAAAAGTTTAAATTTTGTACTTTCGTTTTAAATGAAAGAGTTTGTGTTTTGAATCACAACTGAAGAAATGAAATGAAATAATTATAGAATTGAAACAAAACTTGAATGCTGACCAATCTTATACATACATATAAATTCAAAAACACAAATACATATACATTCAAATATTAACACTTATACACACATAATTATATGAGTGAATATGAATTTCTTTTCGCTAATAAATGAATAATTGTTTTATCAGAGATTTTGTATATCAAGGAAACTTGCCTTAATATCTTATTAATATAACAGTTGAAAATATCCATCTTAGCCCCCAAAATATTACATTGTTCACAAATCGTGTGCGATGGCGAAAATTTTAGAACATTCGTTCTAGCTGCTGGAAGGTAGAACGTGAATGCGCTTCTGGAAGAATCTCTTCAGAAAAATTAAACAATAACTTACAAAAATTCAACATTAAAATAGCCCATAAAAATAAAAATAATTTACAACACATATACACCAAACTCAAAACAAAAATCCCCACAGACAAAACATCAAATTGCATATACCAAATCAATTATTCAAATTGTCCTAAAGTATACATCGGCCAAACATCGAAATACTAAAAAGAAAGAATAAACGGTCATAAATACTCCAAAAACAACACGGCTTTTAAAAAACACGAACAAGAAAAAAATCATATATTTGACTTAAAAAATTATAAAATATTGAACAAAGAAAATAACTATGAATCTAGAACTATATTGGAAATGATTCACATTAAAAAAAAAATGCCACAAACGATAAAACAGATACAAATAGTTTATCTAAAATATACTATAATCTCATAAAATAAAATTTTAAAATCCAAGAAGTGCACGCCCATGAAACCATAGATAAGAATTCATCGGAAGATGCGCATGTCCTAAACAAACGAATCCAAAGATGTTACCCATAGATCATAACTCTCGCACTAATCAGTTTTACGAAAGATTTGACAAAGAATAACATGAACCTGTAATATTCTTGAAAAAGTCCTATAGCCGAAACATATGTGAAATAAACAATTATTCCATCAATTTTAAACTGTGCACATTCCCAAGAAACCTTCACACTTTTTATATATATATATATATATATATATATATATATATATATATATATATATATATATATAAATATATATATATATATATATATATATATATATATATATATATATAAATTCACTGGACGATGAATCTACTTTGTGATAGTTCTTATCAAGATAGCATTATCAAGAATTCTCGAAAATGCTGTAAAAGGCGAAACTAGTCGAATAAAGAATTGTTCTGTCAGTGATTTTTAGACAAGTTTTTATTATTACCTCTTATTTATATATATATATATATATATATATATATATATATATATATATATATATATATATAATGGTATATTGTTCCGGGAATACATATTGAGTGCCTGTTGGGAACTGGCAGACGTTTCGTCAAGGTCTCACTTGACATTATCAATGCTTCAAATGATGGTTATCTTATCGATTACTCGGAGTCTGGTGACTGAAACGTGAAACCTTTATATATATATATATATATATATATATATATAAATAAATATAAGTATATATATATATATATATATATAAATATAAATATATATATATATATATATATATATATATATATATATATATATATATATATATATATATATATATATATATATATATATATATATATATATATATATATATATATATATATATATTTTTTTCTGAAATTGATTTATTGCCTGTTTAAAATATTTTATTTTGAAAGTTTTCAGCAATAACAGGCTCTTTTTTGATATGAAAAAGTTTATTTCTGTTGACATTTCGTTGTTATATTACAACTTCGTCAAAACTAATGAATAATTGAATTTATGATATTAATTATCATTAATTGAATTGATATCTATAGTAACTCATAAATTCAATTATTAAGTTTTGACAAAGTTGTAATATAACGACGAAACGTTAACAAAAATAAACTTTTTGATATCAAAAAAAGCCTGTTATTGCTAAAAACTTAAAAAATATATATTATATATATATATATATATATATATATATATATATATATATATATATATATATATATATATATATATATATATATATATATATATATATATATATATATATATATATATATATATATATATATATATATATATATAGATATTCGAACTGAAAATTAGATCTGAGGAGAACCAATAGCTCGAAAAATATCTCAACGGCGGTTACAAGTACATTTTCACCGTGAGTTTTTTTCTCTTCTATTGATATAAATACACCTACTTGAACCTTTTTGTATTATATATATATATATATATACAAAATATATATTATATATATATATATAAATATATATATATATATATATATATATATATATATATATATATATATATATATATATATATATATATATATATATATATATATATATATATATATATATATATATATATATATATATATATATATATATATATATATATATATATATATATATATATATATATATATATATATATATATATATATATATATATATATATATATATATATATATATATATATTCATAAATAGTTCGATTTCTATTCACTCACCTTGTAATAATTCTTCAGGTAGATGCGGTTGTTTCTTCATCCATTCTTTCAATATTTCAACATCAAATTCTACACTTTCCAAGGTTTTTCCATGCAAACCTATTATGTCATTTCTATGAGACTTGGAAGCGGCCAGATCCATAATCAACGAAAAAACACAGATCATTGATTTCTTATTCCGAATGAAATATACTCCAGGCACCTTACAAATTATATTCAGCTTGCTGACCTTCGGACCATCGGATTGGTCATGCAAAATGGAAATAATGTATCATTAACGATAGAAAATAGCTAAATCGTGTCAAATTCATTGCTTTTTATGGAAAAATGACATTATCTTATGAAAATGCCGTCAAAAATAAATTCGAAGTATTGATATGTAAAAGTTTCGATATTCAAGTTCTCATTTTCATTATTTGAAGCTTTCACTCAGCTAGAATAGACTGCCTAAGTTTGATGTCACTGCAATGAATGAAGCTCTTGTACTGATTCCAAACAAATCGGTTTATTAGTGAAATATTATCAACCATTCGTTGATTCCCTGCTTTTATATATATATAAATATGTATATATGTTCAGAAAGGTTTTCGTGGTCAGAAGTATGTATAAAACTTGGTTCTCGGAATGAGCCGCGTTCCAGATTTATATAATCTCGACATTTCGGCTTTCGTTGTGAAGCCATCTTCAGGAGTTGGGATGAATTAGTGAAGGTAAGGGTTACTCGGTTACGTGGCCTCAATCTGCCTACTCCACGAACTGAATGAAGGAAAATGAGGAAAGGTTACCTGGTTACGTGGCTTCAATCTGTCTACTCTACGAACCAAATGAGGGAAACGACATGATTCGGTTGCGTGGCCTCAATCTGCCTACTCCACGAGCATAATCGTTTCTAATAGTTAACTCCGAAGTCTCAACCTACCTACTCTTCGGAGTCAACTGGCGTGTCGATCGTCTCGTGCCTGTATTTATATGTGGTGGGTGGGGCGGTTCAGCGTGTTCGTTCGTGTGTGGTGAGCGCAAATTGGGTGTCGCTGCAGTCAGTGTACTGACCAGAGGTTTCCACGCCACCGGTAGTCTGTGACTATCGTCTCGGGTGTTTAGACAATCAGGGCGTTTTTCTATTTCAATAGCTTCTCTGCAAATACGGGATTTGAAGGAAAGAATGGGGGCAATGGTTTTAGTATGAGTGAAGTCGATGGTGTGACCGGTTTGTATGTGATGTTGAGCCAGAGCAGAGGTGGGATCGCAGTTTCTGACAGACAGACAGTGTTCATTCGCACGTATGTGAATTCGTCGGTTTGTCTGTCCGATGTATGAACGGGGACAGTTTGAACAGGGAATATCGTACACGCTGTGGTTTTCATTAGGGATTTTGTCCTTCACAGAACGGATAAGGTGAGAGAGTTTTTGTTGCGTGGTGAAAATCGTTTTGATGTTGGCGGGTTTGAGGGTTCGTGCGATTTTGTCAGTCACTCCTTTGATATAAGGAAGGATTATTTTCGGAGTGTCTATTTCGTCGGGTTTATTGGTAGGAGTTTCAGTTAGGCTAGAATTGGTGAGATTAGAGATAGTTCTGTTGATTTGGGTTTTATTGTAGCCGTTATGTGAGAGGACTTGCTTGAGGAAGTTGAGTTCGGTTTGTCTGTTTGTGTTATCGGAAAGGCGGATGGAACGGGAGATGAGAGATTTGATTACTGAGTTGAGTTGGGACGGGTGGTGGTGGTTTTGAGCGTTAAAGTAGCGGTTGGTATGTGTGGATTTACGGTAGACGGAATGGGAAAAACCTTGAGTTGGAGGTTTTGTGATCATGACATCTAGAAATGGCAGAGACATGCTGTTTTCCAATTCTATTGTGAACTGTATACTGGGATGTATGCTGTTCAGGTGCAAAAAAAGTTATCTAAACTTTCTCTGCCATGTGGCCAGATCGCAAAGATGTCATCGACATCTGTACGTAGCCAACATTTTGGTTTGAGCGGAGATGACGAAAGTGCTTGGGTTTCGAAATGTTCCATGAAGATGTTTGCAATGACAGGGGAGAAAGGAGAGCCCATTGGGGCACCTCTAATTTTTAAAACGATATTTTCGCGGTATATCGAAACCTTTAGTCGATACTGTATCGACTGTCACGTATCGATACTTACTTGATATTGATTTTTTATCGATGTTGAAATGGAATTATAATCTCAAACGAGTACTTTTCACGGACTACCTACTCGATACTTTACTTCAAAGTATCGATTCTAAAAGTACCAGGTATCGGAAAAAGTTTCTAGTTTTCATTAACATTAAACGTTTCTTCGCGAGTAATCACGACTTGTAATTATTTGTATCGTTTCATACCTACATCTAGAAATTACAGCACCACTCTATATGCTTCAGCGGCCCACTGAAATATTTCACTTATGGCTAATGAAATTAGTATATCTTCGCTCGTTCATTCGTATTTTCAAACTATGCACATGTAGTATATGCATGGTAAAATCCTCAAATTGTTTTTCATATGCTACAAACCCATATTGAGGGTTAATACCACTGAACAACTATTACATATTTAACTTTTCATGATGGCTAACTATTTCGGAATATAATGTCCAATATATTATAAATGAAGGTATTTTGTGAAACTGAGTTTTAAGTCTTTCAGTTATAAAATAAAATTCAGAGTGTTCCATCTCATACTGTGCGAAAAATTGATTGAAATAATTGAATCGATTAATTACTCATCAAATATTCCATTAATTTTTCAACCACTGAATAAATAGATATAAAGAAACAACCTGGGATTCGAATCCTTAATATCTGCTTCAAATGAGGCACATTTTATCTAAGCAATTCATCCACAAAAGATATTATTGATGAGCTTTAGCAAACACGATGGAACGAATATTTTATTCTTCAAATGGAGATGAATAACTTATTAGCGAATGCAAGTAATGATAATTTTATCTTTCATATATCATCTCACATATCAGCCATAATATTTGTGCTGCATGAAGTCACTGAACCCGAAATCATGAACTCTTCACCACATAAGGCAGATAATTAATAATTGATGAGGCCGATACTTGATGTAAATCGATAAACATAATAAAACAATTGTTGAACTGATTTACACATATATTAAAAATAATATTGCATGACGTACGTTTTTGATGAGATTCGCCTTCTTCAAATGCTACATGCAGACTAATGACAATTTCTCGAATACATGCAATATATAAACTTATGAATACAGAGAAAACAGGTAGATAACAGGTAGAAGGGATCAATTCATGCTGAACTATTATATAGTAAACTAAGTAATTTTGAAAAGATTGAGAAGGGGGCTTGAGGTATGATCGATTTGGCTATTCAAAAGGTTGTCATAATATTTGTATTTATTAATTTGAAGTGATTCTAACAAATTAAGCTTCATTCCCTTGTTTGCGGTATTCAAAATTTAAAATCGGAATTGAATATATGATTTTCATTAATCAAATGATTTGCATAATGAGAATCTGTCTTCTGATTATCAAAGCTATGTTTATGTTCCGAAATTCTTATTTGCAAACTTCTAAACGTTCTACCAATATAAAACTTATCACAACTACAGCAGTTAATTTTATATACACCTGGTTTTTCATTTTTGTTGACCTTAGATTTGTTATTTTTGATATGTTTTCCTAAGTTATTTCGAGTACGGTAAGCAATGTGGATGTTATACTTAAAAAGAAGAGATTTGAGTTTTTCACTGGACTTACCGATATATGTAAGACTGTTATAGTTGATATTGTTTTTGACTAGGGGATAAACCAAACCAATCGCCTTTTTGAAGTCTTTCTTTAATATCATATTATCTATTATTTCAGTATTATAATTATTATTCACGGCTATTTGCTTGATTAAATTTTTCTCGGTATTGAAATTGGTTCTAGAAAGAGGAATATTTACTAATCGATGTATCAAACTATTGAACTTACAATTGTTTTATTAGGGCAGATAAGTTATCCGCTCCGCAGAGTACAATCAATAATTTAATACGTGAACAGGTAACGTCAAAAAACAGGAAATTTCAATCGAACTTCTGTATTAATGTTCCACAGATATATTGAATCTTTTATAATACAAAAATCAATCGCAAAATGTGTTGGTAAGCGCATAACTCCACAACGCCTGGACTAATTTTGTCAAGTCTTTTTTCTAAATGTTCGTTGAAGTCCAAGGATGGTTTTTATGGCGAGAAAAATTTGGAAAAATTGCCAGGAAAATCCCAAAAACACCCTTTTTTCCCATAAAAATCATTCCTAACTGAAATGTAGAGACAATTTGAACTTTATTGCTATACAATAAAGCTCATATTAAATAACAAGCACTTACTGTTACCTAAGCAATGTAGTCAAAGAGTCAGTTTGCACTTTGTTACCGCTGCACAAAGTTCAAATATCTATCAAAACAGTGTGCGTGTGCACATTGGAGGATGTCGAGTTCCGAAACTCAACAAAACTGATAATATCGAGAACCCGACTAAATTGAATACATAGTCACAAAATGTAAGAGCTATAGGTCAATAGATAATTTTTTTGTTTTAGTTCGGCACGCGACATGAAATGCATCAGTGTTCACGTCATTACATCATTCAAACACAAACCGCGTTACCATAAGTTTTATTATTTTTTATTACCGAATCTATCGAATCTATCTTCATATACTATATACTATAATATATAGTATATAGTATAAGAAGAAATATTCAAATTTGGAAATTTGGAATCAAAATTACACCACAAAAGTTTTCAACCTCGACTGGGATACGAACCCAGGTCTCTCAGGTTTACGCCCTGTTGCTCTACCAACTAAGCTACCGAGGTCTACTACTTCGCGATGCAATTCCGACTATATCTAATTACTCTTTCGTTCGCAAGCCAGTCATCGACGCACGGGTTGTCGTCTTCAAACTGTACGAACGTGAGTAAACATTATATATATATATATTTTCTATTCGTTCTATTGATTGAGAGAACACGTGTGGAGGATTGCTCTGTGAAAAAGCCACACTCATCGCGTCAAATCGGCAAAGATTTAAATAAAGTTGCGCTTACATTTGAATAATATAACAGTGAAAGTTTTGCAACTCTTAGAATATCGAAATTGTTGGATAATCTGGTGAATTTGATTAAACCCGCAAAACGCGTATTTTAAAACAAATATTGAAATCCCATTCAGAAATAAACTAATAACACGTGTGAATGAATGATAACGACAACATGAAAAAGAACATAAACAAAGCAAATGAGGCGAAGTACTGTGGCGTTTGTAATAAACAGTTCAATAAGTCAGAATATAAGGTGCTATGTGTTGGTAAATGCAGAAAGTGGTCATGTCAGAAATGTACAGGTATGACAAGAAAAAGCATTGAAAACCTTGCTACAGAAAATAAAAACTGGACTTGTAAGAGTTGTAAAGTCCCAAAAAAAAGGCAATCCATCGTTATGCCCAACAATGACGATGATGATAGTAGTGGCCCAGAGGAGGAAGAGGACAATGAGTCGGAACAGTTCACAATATCAGACATAATGAGACAACTACAAAAAAATCACGAAAATATGAACGATCAGATGAAACAGGTAAGAATGGACGTAAGAAGCATACAGGAATCTATAGAATTTATGTCAGACAGATTTGAGGAACTCCAAAAGGAAAATAAGATGATGCAGAAATTACTTAAGGAGGAAAAACAGGAGCGTAAAAAAGCCTGTGAAAAGATTGAAAAGTTGGAAGAAAGAGTTATGAGACTCGAACAAGAAAAGTGCAATAAGAACCTGATAATTAATAACGTACCTTTCAAAAAAGAAGAGAAAACCGAAGAAATTGTTACGATGATAATACAGCAACTAGGAATGAATATAGATACCAAAAAACTCATGTGCAAACGGCTGTCTACTAAAGAAAAAGCTCCTATTCTTATAGAACTGCCAAACAAGGATATGCGAGACTTGATAATGGAAAAACGTAAGGAAAGGGGTGTTATGAAGCTACGAGACTGTGGTCTACCGGGGGATGATAACATATTCTTCAACGAAGACTTGCCGAGAGAAAAACAAGAATTATTTTCGAAGGTACGTAAATATAGGGAAGACCATAATTACAAATTCGCTTGGGTGAAAAACGGGAAAATATACCTGAGAAAAACAGAATCTAATCAGGCTAAACTTATTAGATCAAACGAAGATTTGCGAAAACTGTTAGAGGGGCCAGAGACCAAGTAAATAAGTGTAAGTTTTTTTTTTTTTTTTTTTTTTGTTGACTTTTGTTTGTAGTTTTAGTTAGTTATGTAGGAAAATACGAAAAAAAAAATGGCTAACCAAATAGAGGAATTTTTCAGTTTACAAACTGCGAATATAGAAACTATAGTAATAGATAATCCCTTTGGGAGTAAGGTAGTCTTCCCAGATACACCCGTGGGCATTATATGCCTAACTTGCAATATCAGAAGTATGAGAGCAAATTTTGACGACTTTTTGTTTTATTTGGATTTTCTCGACCAAAAGCCGCAGATCATTATTCTAACAGAAATATGGATAAAAGCAAACGAAACATATCTGTACAATGTTCCAGGATACATAGGTAAATACTGTACAAGGAACAATAGAAGATCCGGAGGAGTCGCTGTGTTCATAGCTAATTGGATAAATATCGAGTCGTCGGACTCTCTCAACATGAATACCGCGGAAGGTATCCACGTTCAGATGCGGATATCAGGAAAACTTATGTCAATCATTGGAATATACAGATCACATGATTCAGAACAAGAGCATTACATAAGGGAGTTAGACTCAGTGCTAAAAGCTACGGCGGACAGCGATATCGTTTATTATAGTGGAGACATAAATATCAACCTCAATGGATTTGAAGCAGACGACTATAAGTTATTTTTGGCTAATAAGGGTTTCCTCTCCTGTATGAACGAGGTAACAAGACCAAACGAAAACAGAGGTACTTGTGTAGATCACATTTATTTAAAATCTACTGATGTTCAACTAAAAACAGCGGTGGTACAATCTGATATATCAGATCATTTTATTATCTTGGGGGCAATAGATCTACAGGGCTCTGAAACTGCGGAAACAGATCACACAAACTGGAAAATAAACTTTGATACTTTGAAATGGAAAATAAAAAATCATGATTGGTCTTTCATCGAAGTAAACGATACAGTTGATGTAAAGTTCAGAAACTTCTTGGAACATTTTATGAACCTTCAAGAAGAAAGTACACAAAAAATCACTGTCAATAATAGAAACCGAAAATTAAAACCATGGATGACATCAGGTATCTTGCGCAGCATTAAAAAAAGAGATAAGCTATTCAAACAGACTAAGAGAGAACCACAAAACCTGGAGTTGAAAAGAATATACATAACATATAGAAATAGGTTGAAAAAAGTAATGTCAATTTCTAGAAGGGACTATTTTGAAGGACAAATAAGAAAAAATGCCTACAACATCAAAAAACAATGGAAAATAATAAACTCAATAGTTGCCGCGCGGAAGAAGGAAGACAAAATTGACAAAATCAGGAACGACCAAAACAATGAAATAATAACAAACAACAAAGAAATAGCGAATCACTTCAACCACTTTTTTGTGGATAGAATTACAGAAGCTGTAGACGGCATAAACAGAAGGAACCAAAACAAAACTCCACCAAGCTCAAGCAGAAAACCAAAATGGATAAACCAAACGTTTAGCTTTTTACCCCTTATTGAAACTGATCTAATATCAGGAATAAATGGCCTCAAAAGCAATAAAGCTCCTGGGAAAGACAACATTACCTCAGACACATTGAAAGCGGTAAAATCAGAAATTGCGCCAATACTAACCAAACTATATAATTATTCTTTATCCCAAGGTGTCTTTCCAACCAATCTTAAGGAAGCTATAATTGTTCCTATATTCAAAGGCGGATTGGGAATAGAAATGAGCAACTATAGACCAATAGCTCTAATATCAGTTTTTTCTAAATTACTCGAATCCTTGGTGCTCAAAATGATGAGGAAATTCTTAAATGAACACAATTATTTTTCCGAGAATCAATATGGGTTTCTCGAAAATAAAGGAACCGAACTGGCTTTATTGAAATTTAGCTCAGAAATACACAAGGCGTTGGATAGAGGAGAATACGTAACGGCGCTTTTCTTAGATATATCTAAAGCTTTTGACACTCTATCACATACAATTCTTTTGGACAAACTATTTAGAGCAGGTATCAGAGGCGTGAGCCATGAATGGTTTTCTTCTTATTTAAATGACAGAAAACAACAGGTTAAAATCAAGAATGATATCAGCGAACAGCTCATATTGCAGCATGGTGTTCCACAAGGAACGTTACTTTCTCCTTTTCTGTTTCTAATCTACGTCAACGATCTGTGCGATTCACTATTTCAGGGAAAAATGTCAACTTACGCAGATGACACCGCCTTGCTTTATTGTAACCTTGATAAGAACTCCTTATTCACTGCTATCACACACGATTTGCAGTTACTATCTGCATGGTTCTATGGGAATAGACTGATAGTTAATGTGACTAAAACCAAGTATATCAATTTCTCCATAGGTAGACCATTCCAGTATGAAAGGCCCTTATTTATTCACAAAGTGGACTGCAGTGAGGAATGTGATTGCGATGCACTGGAGCAAGTATATATAGCAAAATACCTAGGTCTCACTTTCGACCAGAATATGAATTTTAAGGCCCATATCCAGAAGGTCAAAGAGAAATTGTACACAATTATACCGAGATTCTACTTTCTCAGAGAGATTGTGCCAATTAGTACCCTACATATGACATATCTCGCTCTAGTACAGTCTGTCCGAACATATGGAATAAGTATTTGGGGAGGAATCTATAAAACTAACATCAAACCTTTGATAACAACACAAAAACACTTTGTCCGAATAATATTGCACGCTAATAAACTGGAACCGTCAAAACCCTTATTCCATCGATTGAAAGTTTATGCTTTAAAACAGCTATATAAATTACATGTCTGTAAATCAATATACAAGTATCATAACCAACTGGGTTTAAAAATACAAGAAAACACCAGAGGATTTAAGTGCATAATGCAACCCAAGGTTAACCGGACCCACACTCTGAACTCTTTCTGGTATCAGGGACCAAAAAACTTCAACAGTATGAAAATTCCAAACATATTAAAGCCAACCAAAGACGTTGAACGTTTCACCAAAAGCAGGATCGCATACACTGAATAGTGAAATTATTTAGGAGTCAAGATATACTTCCACACTACGAACTACCTTATGTATATGTGTATATATGTATGTATGTGTGTATATATGTATACTACACTACGACTGCGAACTATCTTATCTGCACACGGGCAGGAAATGCCTTGCAGAAATATTTACATATTTACGGATTTATTTACTAAGTTTATTATATTTAAGTTATTTAGATATTTCAGAATTTATTATATTCTTTTTAAATTTGTTACTTTTCAAACATCCAATTCAATTAAGTTTATTATTTTTCATTTATTTGGTATATAATATTATAATTTCAGTTTGTCTCATTTGGTTACTTTGTATTACTGTGGCAATTGCTTTTGATTTTATTTTGGTACTTCATCAACTATATTTCATCAACTTCTGTTGACTGCGATTGACTTTGTAATATATTATTTTCATTTTGTTCCATTTAGTTATTGTTTATATACTTTTAAGTTTGTTTTTAATTTACTTTCGTTGTATATACTCGTATTCGCTTGTACTCTCTCTTTTCTGTTTTTTTCTTTAATTTTTCTTATTTATCATTATTTATGTACAATTTGGGATTTTTGCCCTGTGATTGGATGTATAACTGTTGGGAATAAATATTATTATTATTATTATTATTATTATTATTATTATTATATATATATATATATATATATATATATATATATATATATATATATCTATATATAAATATAGAAACATATATACATATATATATATATATATATATAAATATATATATATATATATA
Source organism: Henosepilachna vigintioctopunctata (assembly GCA_030704895.1). Lineage (NCBI taxonomy): Eukaryota > Metazoa > Arthropoda > Insecta > Coleoptera > Coccinellidae > Henosepilachna > Henosepilachna vigintioctopunctata. The sequence goes on from JARQZJ010000017.1 coordinate 1,097,468, forward strand.
TATATATATATATATATATATATATATATATATATATATATATATATATATATAGAAAGAATTTTACTGTCGACCGTACTATATGTTGAAGAAAGCGATAATATCGGGAAGCGGCCCGTGACAAAGAACACTTATCTGTTTATAATCTCAATATTTCGTCAATTTTTTATTGACTTCTTCAGGAGAAAATCTACAAGCAAAATACATGAACAGTTAAAAAATCGTACAAAGAACAATAGTAATCTCTACTCACAAATAATTAAAGTCAGTCACTAAAAACTAATAAAATCAACATTCTTCATCAAATTTCGGAACAAGACTAATCAGACAAAACTAAACATCTAATGAAACATTGAAACCACAGATGGAAAACGAACAAAAAAATTTGTATAAAGTATAAAAGCAAAATATATATATATATATATATATATATATATCTTGAAATTGATTTATTATTATTTATTATTACACATAAAAACAAAAATGCTATTAATTTCAAATCTGATACGGGTCAACTAAGTAGCTTATATTGTTATATTTTAAAAATGATTTGAACATTCTACTAGAGGAGAGAGTATTTATACAGTTTAGTATTTATATATATTATATATATATATATATATATATATATATATATATATATATATATATATATATATATATATATATATATATATATATATATATATATATATATATATATATATATATATATATATATATATATATATATATATATATATATAGTACAGTAATATTTCGTGTTAATCAACCACGTGCGGACATGAATAATGTATTAAAATTTTTATAGTGAAAATTGAGAATTGAAACTAAATTTCAAACGAATTTAACTCGACTGGGATTCGAATCCAGGTCTTCAGGTTTACGCCCCACTGCTTTGGACCGCTAAGCTACCTAGGTCTACACTTTAAGATGCAACTTCATCTAATAACTCTTTTATTCGTCAAGATAGTTATTCGACGCTCGGATTATCGTCTCCGTTACTTGCAGGAGAAAGTGAGTGACACTTCACTTTATCACTATTTCTCACAATTTTCACTATAAAAATATTGATACATTATTCATGTCCGCACATGGTTGTCCCGGAATATTACTGTACTATATTCATCATTGTTCCTTAAGAAAAAATTAATACATCTTGGAAGATGGGTAGGTATTCATTCACTTCCGCCTGCAAGTATCGAAGACGACAATCCGAGCGTCGAATAACTAGCTTGACGAATGAAAGAGTTTGTTAAATATGAATTGAAGATGCATCTCGAAGTGTAGACCTCGGTAGTTTAGCGGTCCAAAGCAGTGGGGCGTAAACCTGAAGACCTGGGTTCGAATCCCAGTCGAGTTCAAAACTTTTGAAATGTACATTCTATTCTCAATTTTCAATCAATATAAAAATATTAATACGTTATATATATATATATATATATATATATATATATATATACATATATATACATATATATATATGTATACTCGCCTTCAGCAAATGAAATCTTCTTAACACAAAAAAAGGCGCTACGACTTTTGTGCGGTTTGGGCTTCAGGGATTCCTGCCGGGGAATATTCCGCGCCAATAATGTTCAAACACTGTATGGTCTTTATATTTTTAAGCTTTTACTTTTTGTGAGACAGCAAAAGCATTACTTTGAAAAATACTTAAACGTGAATAAGACCCGGCAGGTCTTTCCATTTAACCTTCCCGTACACTCTAGTGCCAAGTTTGCAAATGGTCCGCTCTATATGGCCATGAAACTTTTTAATTTGCTGCCTCAGTGCATGAGAGTCATTGAAAAAACTGAAGTGTTCAAGAAATGTATTTATAAGTTTGTTTTGGAATGTGAACCTTATAGTTTAACTGAATTTTTAGACTACTGTAAAAAGTAGAAAACTCACCTGACTTGTTTCTCTTGTGGGCTGTGATGATGATTCGCAACTGTACTTGTTGGAACCAATAAATTATTATTATTATTATTATTATTATTATATATATATATATATATATATATATATATATATATATATATATATATATATATGTGTGTACATGTATTTATTCAATCATGGTTTCACCAAGAGGAAGCGAAAATTGAATCCGTCATTTTTTTTTAAATAAACTATGTTTCAAAATTTTGTTTCAAAATTCATTTTCTGATTGAGAATCAACATTGAAGCATCAACAAACTTACATTATTTTATTGTAAATTGGATTGAGAAATATTCAAAAATTTTGAAGAAATTTTTATTCAATTTTTTTTCTATCAACTTTTATTTGTACTCGGAGATTTATATTGAATGCTCGTATTTGTAAATGAATCTCTGTTACTTTCAATCTATTTCCAATTTCTTGAAAGTCCCTTGCATGTCATCTGAAACAGGACCTCCTTGCCTTAGTTCCTCACGAGCCTTGGTATTCATATAACGAAGCAACTCCTGCCGATTGTCGGCATAAATACGGTCGAAATCATCTGAAATTAAGCGTAACATTATATGATGGAGAGATGAATATTCGATCGGAAACACATATAAGCATTGTCTCGGAAATTTTATAAATTTGAGAAGATAAATAGTGAGTTTCAAGATTTATTCTTGCATTTTCAGTGTCTTATGATCAACACTTGAACTCCGACTACTCAACTCTCGAAACGTTGAGACTACGGGAAACTCAAAAACCATGACATATTTTTTTGATTTGAAGAAACGAAACAAAACGTAAACACGCACGGTATTCTCGTAAAAAACTTATATAATTCACATTCTCAAATATGGTTATAGACTATCATAGAGCAGTAAATATATAGCTCTGAAATATTCTTGAAAAAAATCTAAACTATATCAAAAGATTGAAACAGAAGATATTCTTGTCTACAAAACACTTTGGTTAATGAGCGAAATAGCTAAGTGGTCATTTTGATGTTGATATATTGATAGGAACTACTCGGAGAAGCCTAATGAAGGGTGTTTCTTTTTGGGGTATAGAACTTTAAATTGCAATAAAACAACGATGGATCATTCGATTGACTACAAATTTTTTTTTTCGAAAGATAATCTTGTGGCATTACATTTTGAATATGATTTGTGGCATATGACCGCCATTGCTGGCCCGGATGGAGTCCAATCTGTACGTCCAATTTTCTATGACTTCTTCCAACATTTGTGGCCTTATATCGGCAATAACACGGCGAATGTCTTCCAAATGATTAAGCGTTCGTGGCTTATCCGCATAGACCAATGACTTTACATAGCCCCATAGAAAAAAGTCTAGTGGCGTTAAATCACAAGATCTTGGAGGCCAATTCTCAGGTCCAAAACGTGAAAGTAGACAGTCACCAAACGTGTCTTTCAATAAATCGATTGTGGTACGAGCTGTGTGACATGTTGCGCCGTCTTGTTGAAACCACAGCTCCTGTACATCATGGTTGTTCAATTCAGGAATGAAAAGGTTAGTAATCATGGCTCTATACCGATCACCATTGACTGTTACGTTCTGGCCATCATTGTTTTTGAACAAGTACGGATCAATGATTTGATATATATATATATATATATATATATATATATATATATATATATATATATATATATATATATATATACACTATCAAAGTATACTATAACTTCCTCTCAATAATTTTTTTGACATATCATTCAAAAGAACATTATAACACAGCTGGATATGTGAAACATGAACAATGCGATGACTCTATTGTCCTTTTAGAGACTGTTAGAGAATATTTGATTTTCCATTATACTTCTAGGGATAGATGTTAGAGAATCTTGAAATCGATGACTGCATTTATTGAGAGCGTGAGACAGTCCCTGTTTCGTACTACTAGTTGCTATTCAGTCTACGACGTTCAACAAATGAAAGGCAATGATTTCAATCCTCACATACCCTCTCATTAATTGTAAGACAGAAATATAGAGTAAGTCGTATGCATGTATAATAATAGATTAATGTACATCTCAAGTCTTAGAATCAATGAAAAGCACATGAATACATCTACATTGAAAGTTTCACACGTCCTTGATACTTCGTTGTACAAGTCTAGATTTTTGGAACAATTTCATCTAATTTGATGAATTATACGCGATCTAAGTTGCAGCTGTAGAAACGCTTGTTGTCATTTCAAAACATAAAAGAAATTCACATATAGCAATTCATATACATTTATATATATATATATATATATATATATATATATATATATATATATATATATATATATATATATATATATATATATATATATATATATATATATATATATATATATATATATATATATATATATAGTTGAATGTTTAACGACTGTAGATATGTATTTTCAGTGTTTAATTGGGATTGCAGTCTAGGACAGGAAAATCTTAGCCCTGAAGAAGAAAATAAACATTTTCGAAAGCTTGTGAAATACTAAAGAGGTAACTGATTTTCCTGTCCTAGACTGCAATCCCAATTAAACACTGAAAATATATATATATATATATATATATATATATATATATATATATATATTACATTAATGAAAAGGAGTATTGCCTGGTAATTTAAATATAATTGTTGTGGGTTATAGGCAAAATAAGAGGCCACTATGAATAGATTTCATCCAATTTGTCTGCCTTGTCTATATTTCGACTGTGTTTACAGTCTTCATCAGGACTCTGAAAAAGATGTTCATACAATTGTACTGATAAAAATTATGATTTACAACTTACGTCTAACTAGGTATAAAAGGTATGGCCAAAAACCATCAAACAGGAATGTCTTTTTTGAAAATTGAGCTGAATTAAATTATAGATGTAAAAATATTCTTATGTAATAACTAAATAATATTCACTAATATTCGCCTATCATTGTTTTTAGTTAGTACATAAGAATATTTTTACATCTATAATTTAATTCAGCTTAATTTTTAAAAAAGGCATTCCTGTTTGATGGTTTTTGGCCATACCTTTTATACCTAGTTAGCCGTGAGTTGTAAATCATAATTTTTATCAGTACAATTGTTTAAACATCTTTTTCAGAGTTCTGATGAAGACTGTAAACACAGTCGAAATATAGACCAGGCAGACAAATTGGATAAAATCTATTCATAGTGGCCTCTTATTTTGCCTATAACCCACAACAATTATATATATATATATATATATATATATATATATATATATATATATATATATATATATATATATATATATATATATATATATATATATATATATATATATATAACTATTACACGGCTCTGTCATTCCATCGAATGGAATGAAATCACATAACAAACCGTTTTGCTCTATAGGAATTTCATTAGTCGTGGTAAGTAGGTAAGTAAGGCTTACCTAAGTTTGTTTTTTCATTCATTATTATGTTATTATATATAATATTGTTCTCTCACCTGACAGTTCATTTAGCAAATATAATAAGAAAAATTTTCATTACTGAGTTTAAATTCAACGAAACTCTGTCAAACTAACTACCTCGAAATTCATTCAAACTCTTCAATTGTCCTCCATAATCGCTTGGCAAACACTTAGCTGAAAACATGTCTGCTAGAGCGTCCATGCTATCGTGAACATGCACCTGAAAATATCTCAGTTTAATCATTATTATTACAGAATATAAAAGAATAATATATGATGATGTATAGAAAGTTACCCTAGATGCTATTTTGGATGGTAAAAATGGCTTCGTCCAGTTAAAGAAAGTGGAAGCGAACTTGCTAATTAAATGGATCTCGCTAAGTCTTGCCGAATGGGCTTTCTGAAAAAAAGTTCATAACTCCTTCAGAATTTCATGAAAGTATATCGTTAAGAATATGTATAAAACAGTGAATAGATTTAAATGCATAAAAGTGATTTCACTTTTGAGTTGAATATAAACTCAAATTCAAACACTTGAACTTATGATTTACACTTTATTGAATACATAGCATGACGCGTTTTGTCGTTACAAACGACTCACAGAATTATTCTGTAAGCATCTGAAGAACAGTTCCTCATAGTACATGAATTTATATAATGTCCTACAATTATTAACGGAACCTCTTATCAGTGTTTAATTCTTTAATTACTGAGTACTTACTAAAACAAGATTCACGAAATCGCTGAAAATGTTAACCCTGAGTTTTGAAATAACCATAGGCGAACATTCTGTCAAATCATACAAGAATATTTCTCCATTACTATAGTCATAACGTGAGAGAATCTCTCGTAGCACCATTGCATTAACAGCGTCTATTTTCAATTCCCATTTTTCCGGATCCCATACCTTTCCAATGATAATTCTTCGAAAATCATCTGTTAATTCAGGAAGAGGAATATAAAATCTGAAAAAACAGAAAATTTAACTTCAATTCATATCTTTATCTGCATTTTGGACATCACTGTATTCAGTTTTTCAATTCGGTCGATATTATTTATTAGCTTCGAACGAAATCAAAAGAGTAGACACAAAAGGATGTTCTCTATTCTGTTCAAATGTCCATTTTATTCCAAGTTAGCGAGGTGATTTTTGCTCAAACTTCACATGTGCGATTTTATAACGATACTCTATTTTTTGTCTTTCTTAGTAGTCAGAACCTTTTTGTTATTGTAATTAAAATCGTGTTTTTCAGATATTTTGTGTTTATGAAAGACTGTGATTTTGGTTTTTGCATAATTGTGGGCTATCATTCATTCTTCTAGATTTGTGATTCTAGATATTTTATATATAAAGATACATTTCAAAAAGGTTTAAGCAGGTAAAAGTCATATGAATCAAATATAAACACACGTTATAACCCTGCTAAGATTCAAAGCCACAAAGAGTTCGATTCTTTTTCGCTGTGTTTTGTGTGTTTTCTCATATTCAAGTTCGAACATCTGAAACTTGAATTACACCGTTCTGAAGAGAGTCAATAGCTCGAAACACGTGTGAACGGCTGTGACAAGTGCAGTGTTAAACCGTGAGTTTCTGTTTCAATTTATATATGGATATATATATATATATATATATATATATATATATATATATATATATATATATATATATATATATATATATATATATATATATATATATATATATATATAATATATATATATATATATATATATATATATATATATATATATATATATATATATATATCTATATATATGAATATAATGACTGGATTACTCACTGTGGTTGCTTGGAAGGTATGCTGATATCATCGTCATATAGATATTTATAACGCTGTAATCCTTTGAGTGTACAGTAGCTTTCAATTTTGGTTTTGGTTTTTTCAATTGAAAACTTATTTTTCATCAGTAGTATTTCTAAAAATTCATCTGAAATCAAGAATCACAATTTGAGTATTTGAATTGAAATATTTCGTTTATTCTCAAACTATTATATATATATATATATATATATATATATATATATATATATATATATATATATATATATATATATATATATATATATATATATAGTTCAAAGATTCACAGGTAATTCAATACTAGTAAATACTGAGACTCTTAATCGAAATATCGAAATATTTCAAATAAAACTCTCAGGGAGCTGTCTACACAAATGTTGTTAACGAGAACGAACCCATCACTTTCGAGAGTGAATATTAAGAGCGTTTCGAAAAATTCATCGATCTTGTTGAATGATAATAGGATACAATTGTTTCATCATTATTATGAATCATCAGTCCATATTTAATCTATCAATCAAGAATCGATGACTTTCAAAACGAACATAGGTCCCATACCAAATTAAGAGAAGTTCTAGAGAGTGAAATACTCACGTAGGCTCCCTCTATCGGCGAAAGGACGTATAAACACTACCTAGCGTTCAAGATTCCTACTCATGACAAGTGCGAGTGGAAGGCTTTGTAGATATTTCATTCGAACACAACAGAAAATTGTCTGAAATGTGTACGAATGATCCCATGCCTAATCGCTCCAGATCACGCCCAGGCGGGCAAAAGTGTAGCTAGTTCAAAGATTCACAGGTAATTCAATACTAGTAAATTAAATAATAGATAGATTAAATATGGACTGATGATTCATAATAATGATGAAACAATTGTATCCTATTATCATTCAACAAGATCGATGAATTTTTCGAAACGCTCTTAATATTCACTCTCGAAAGTGATGGGTTCGTTCTCGTTGACAACATTTGTGTAGACAGCTCCCTGAGAGTTTTATTTGAAATATTTCGATATTTCGATTAAGAGTCTCAGTATTTACTATATATATATATATATATATATATATATATATATATATATATATATATATATATATATATATATATATGCCTTTGAGAATATTCTACGTAGTTTACATCGACATTTTGATCATATCAGGAGCGAAGTTGAAGCTTCTCATCTTCAATCGTAGAATGGTACTAATTTGCTGACAGGAACCTAGTGAGCAGGACAAAACACTGAGAAAACTCATCGCAGAACGGCTAACTTCATACTATAATAATAATAAACTTTATTCAGTAATGGTGTTGACAAAAGATGACTTACAAGAGATTATCGATAACAGGACACCCCTTTAAAATGGGAGACTAGCTTAATATATCCAAACAGAATGCGGATAAACCAGCCCTTCAAACGAGCTTGAATGACAGAAGTTAACAATACTTCCTAAACAAAATCATAAGCACTACAATATGCAAATAACGAAATAGTAAAAGAATCGAGTGAACAATAAATTTTATATTCTCAGAAAAAAATAATGCACCGCAGTTCTTCCTATGAACAGTACATAATATTTTATTCTATTTTCAATATAGCTCATTGAGTATATATTTCTTCAGTAGATCTTATTCATTTGTGGTTCAAATTAGGTGTTCAAATAATCAAAATGTCAAAATCTAAAAATCTACTTTCTCGAAACAGTAAATTCGAGGAGTACTTTCGAGCGTGAGCTCATTTTCAAGACTAAACTACAATAAGAAACGTTCAACAAATTTATATCTATACAATGGATGTGAGTAGGGAGATTTTCAATTATTTTCCCTACTCACATCTATTGTATAGATATAAATTTGTTATACGTTTTTTTTTCTTTTTCTGTCGTTCGGTCGAGGTAGTCGTGTTGACATTTGCTCTTCGAAATTCAAAAATTTCAGAGGAAAAATCGTGAGTGTGAAGTGAGGTTCGGTAGCATTAAAAATATAAAGCGGGCATTACGCAAGTGATTTTAATTGTTGTACATTCAAATAACTTCCGAATTATTTGCAATAATATTCCTCAACAGTTCAGCGTTTTACTCGAATACGATCTTTGCTGCTATACCTACTTAACATCTGGCGAACATCTTTAGACAAGTGCTAGCTGCCCCTAAATCTGAAGGTGACCATCCAATGCGAAGATTTTTATAGGCCACACCGACGAGCGACAGCACACAATTAATCCGGTGAGTCGCTAACAATGTCATTCCATTTCAGCTGATAGTGATATTTTAGCACTATCAACTGAAATGGAATGACAATTGATATTTTATCCATTCTATATATACCGCGACTTCTAACGTTGACATGCCTAACAGCGCCAAACCGGGTGGCCGTAAAAAGCCACCCGCCACTCCTACACCTGTAACAAAGCCGGCACCACCATCACTCCGTCGCTCACCAACTCCTCCGAGTGAGTCCTCTGCCTCGGGCCCCAACACCCGAAGCAGAACCAAAACAACTACTTTACCGACCAAACGTCAATTACCGAGTAATAGATCTACTTCCGCTCACTCTACTTCGTCATCAGCATCTGATGCGAGTGTTAATACGCCTAAAATTTGCCGCTTTGTCGTCAGGAATATTCCTGAGACAAATGAAACCCAAAGAGAATTTTTTAAACTTCTCAGAACCGCCCCCCTATCCTAAGTTAAGTGTAAAAGTTAACTATAACAATACAGCACTAGTGGAGTGCAAAACCACAACGCCAAAAGATTTTCAAAGAACCCACAAAAATCTGCCATGCCCCAATTCAAAAATCCTACATGCCCCAATTGTAAAGGGAACCATCCTGCGTGGGACATCAAATGCCCAAAACGGTCCGAACCTCCTTGGCGAAAAGGCCAAGTTATCAATTAAAATGAAAATTTTGAATATATGATGCAAATTGAGTGTTTTATTCGATTGAAAAAAATACGCTCAAAAAATCACCCATTAGAATATGTAGTTGATGAAATTTTTTGTTGAATTTGAAATATCTTTTTTCTTAACATACCTTTGTAGACGTCAATATCTAATTTTTTTTATCCGCCTTTAAAGATGTTTTCAATTCAAGTTTTCTGGTTGAAATGAATCATGATGTTTTTGTCGGAATTAAAGAAAAGAATTAGGAAATGATACACTAAACAATCTATTTTGTTGATTTTTGCAAATATTGATTGCAAGTGCAGGAGGATAATCGCAACTCGAAAATATGAATTTTGTGTTTCATAAATATTCCAGTAAGATTTAATTGGATGTTTATCGAGGTTTAATATTTATTAGATGGGTCAGATATGGGTTCTTCAGAATTTTCTGAAGTGAAAAGTTTCGAAGTTTCACTGAAATGATAACAATCATTGATAATGGTAATAGAATTCATCTTATCCGCTTTAACAATGATCAAATCGTTATTGTCAATTTTATCTTCCAAATTCCTGATTATATGGTTGATTCCACTGATTGTGACTTATATGTGTTCTTCTGAACAACCTGGCGCGAATAATTGTTCACAAATTTCTGTTATCGAATGAATCTAGTGTGTTCAAAGCTATAACGGTAGGCTATTGGAATAAAAATAAATGAAAATGTTGGTCTACAAAACAATTGACCAGTTTTAATTCCGAAAATGGGAAAAAAAACACCCGTAAGAATTATCTCGGGACTGACATAATTTCGTGAACCTTAGCCAATTGTTTTTCATTTAAAATTTTCATTCATTACTAGCTGACCCGGCCAACGTTGTTTTGACATATGTATAAATTATTTCTAGGGAATTTCTAGTGTAAATCATTATTTAATTACCAGAGTTACGCTGAAAACTCATATCTAATCTATAACTAACTGATTATAGTGCGAACTATTCTAAAAATTAATAGTTTCATTAATCTATATTCTATAACATGAAAATGAATCGCAAAATGTGTTGGTAAGCGCATAAGTCGACAACGCCTGGACCAATTTAGCCAATTCTTTAAACAAATGTTCGTTGAAGTCTAAGGATGGTTTATACGGCAGAAAAATTTGAATAATGGTCGGGAAAACCCTGAAAACAGCCAATTTCTTTTTCCCTTACAAACCCTCAGTTTTCTAACTGAAATGTAACTCATGTACATTACACGCATGGACCAATTCCGAAAATTTTTTTTTAAAATGTTCGTTGAAGTCTAAGGATGGTTTATACGGCAGATAAATTTGAATAATGGTCGGGAAAACCCTAAAAACAGCCAATTTCTTTTTCCCTTACAAACCTTCAGTTTTCTAACTGAAATGTAACTCATGTACATTACACGCATGGACCAATTCCGAAAATTCTTTTTTTAAAATGTTCGTTGAAGTCCAAGGATGGTTTTTACGGCAGAAAAATTCTAATGATGGCCGAGAAAAAACTAAAAACAGCCGATTTTTTTCCCATTTAAATGTTTCCTAACATAAATGTGGAGTCAACGGATGGATCGATTTCACTATTTTTTGTTGTGTTTGTTATTATCAGAAAAAGTTTGAAAAATTGCATGTCAAATTATGAAATTTAAGAATAATTGATTAATTAATTATTAATTGATAATATAAGTGAAAAATAAAATTATTAATTCTCAAAAAGAATATGTGAGTTAATATCTTTTCACACATTTCGGTTAGTTTAGAGACTAACAAGATAGTGTAGCGCAAATAGTAGAATCTGTCTTTCAGGTTTCTTGAAAAATATTCAGATAAAAATAAAAGGGCGTACAAAGTTCGTCGGGTCAGCTAGTTATTGATAAAAATAGGAATGAATAATTATAGTCCAGCAAATTAATGATAAATTTACTTGAGAACATAGTTAATATAAGAGTTAAACTGAAATAGTACAATAATAATTATTGTAAACGTTACTACTACGCTTGAAGCATAAACAATACTAATGGCCGAAAATTTTGGAGGGGGTGAGAAAAGGCTTATTGTGTGGGAGAAACAGGAGGTCGTCTTCGGTCTCATCCTTACTGCGTGCTGTTTACTGGAAAGTGACACCGGTTCAGTTTGGCAAATGAGTGTTGATTTAGAAAAAGCTCGGAAAATTTTGAATATCTAACACTGGTAACATTGAGTATAGCAGAAATAAATTCAATGAAGTTTCAATTGAATATTCAACTGGCGGAGATAACTTACCAAGTGATAATTGATTAGTTATCGAGCGGAATGAAAAATGATTAAATTGCTAGAACAACTATCGAAAAATAGGGGTTGGTTATAGAACGGTGAAAATTTGGGGTTGTATATATTTTCAATGCCATATTATAAAACAATTAGAAAGAAATTTTCGTTCAAAAAATTGAAGAAAAATTAAAGGGGTGGATAACTTCATTATATAGGGGTATGAAAAATAAATAGTAGACGATTTCCAGACCTAATGAATTTGCATATAAAATTTCATAAAAATCGGTCAAGCCGTTTCGCAGGAGTTCAATCCGTTTTGTTATAACACGTTTTATGTCACGTCCCACTGGAACGCGGTAAATGTATCCTATATCCTTCTCCTGGTTCCAAGCTACCTTCCCACCAATTTTCAGCCAAATCAGTTCAGCCGTTCTTGAGGTATAAATAGTGTAACTAACACGACTTTCTTATATATATATATATACTAGCTGACCCGGCGAACTTTCACCTCAGAGGCAATAAATGAGCAGACTTTCGATTTTATCAAGGGCAATTGTTTATTTGGATAATTAATGTAAATTAAAAATGCAAGTATCGTATTTTAATGATTGGCCATGTATTTTAGTGCATGGATTCCACTGTTTAGTGAAGCATCTTGTGATAGACGCCATTTTTCGTTTTATTATCAGGTGCAAGAAAAAAAAACGCAAATGGTCCTCCGATCCGTGAACATGCCACATATACTCCGAATTGACCATGGGAAAACAGATTTTTTAGATTCAGACCACAAACTTTTAATCATTGGTCGTGTGATTTGTTTAATGTCATGGCGAATGCAAGTCAGATCGGAAATTGAAGTCGTTTAAACTCAAACGGCATGTCAGTCGGGATCCTTGGAATGAGAACTTCCTCACTTTCGAATTTTCTTTTGAGTATCGTCGCGTAAATCACATTGTTCATGAATTTCTTTATCACCAAAAGCGTTCCGTTGCACAGTTTTGGTTGGTTTATGTTTCGAAGCATGATTACTACGGAGCCAACCTTTAGTAGTAAATTGTGGGGTGGTAATCCCGGCACATCCAAGGAGTTTAAAAATTCAATAGGATAGTTGGTGGCGTCGTCTTCATTTGTTAAACAATCAATTGATTTGAAAGAATGCAGTGTACCAATGATCTCGTTCTGAATTATGAAGTTTAAGTCATCTACATTTTTATTCTAAACCGCCAAAATTGCTCGCTCTCTCAACCATTCCTTATTTTTGTGTTTAGTAATGATTCTTGGGAATACTTTGTTGATAAGTTCGTCTTTTGATGAGACAAAGTTACAGAAATTCTAAGTACTCGACCATTACCGATAGTCAGTAATTTCTCAGAGAAATCTTCAGCAGATGTATCGTTCTGCAATGCAACTCCAAAACATCTTCATTGATTGCGTAGATTTTCTAGTGTTCGATGAAGTGCTTCCAATGCACGTTTATTTTTTTGTGCATTCGTCCCAGATGCTGATTTTTGATTCTAATAAAACTTTGGCAATTGCGGAGTGTGTTGCAATATTACATGTTAGTTCTTCAATAGTTTGAAGATTTAACGGATATTTTAATGCTGAATGAGTCATCCGTACGCCTTCCTTCTAACAATGTAATGTGGATGCTATTCCAGAAGAAGCAAACTGCAACCTCAATGTTGGATCTCGCACTAACAGTGGCTGAAACTACTGACATCAGGAATGGAAATATAAACCTCCATTTCCATCATCAATTGCGTTCACCATTGTATCATCCTCATGTTGGTGATTCAACAGGGGTACTTTCGTTTGAACTATTAAATCTAATTCCTGTTGATCATATTCGAGTCAACGGAAAAGTTCCCGTTCAAATTCTTGATTAAATGCGTAATTCATTTCACGATTTGTCGCTTTCATTCCTAAACTGACTAATAAATTACCGAACATGAAGTAACACATGTCTTCGATCAATATCAAAGCCTGATTATGTATCTACTCATTCATCTGAAGGTCGGGATTTCTTTTACTGACACGAATTTGATGTAAAAGGCCTTCCGACATAATTATCCTTGCTATGGTATATCCGTTTTCTTATACCACGTATTACGTCACGTCCCACGGGAACGTGACAAAAAGTATCCTATGTCCTTCTCCTGGTTCTAAGCTGCCCTCCGACCAATTTTCAGCCAAATCAGTTCAGCTGTTCTCGAATTATAAATGTGTAACTAACACGACTTTCTTTTATACATAGAAATATTAATAACAAAATTTGCGAAAATTTCCAAAGAACAGCCTCAGAAGTGTCATTGACCTAAATTTAAAAATTAATTGAAAATATTTTGAAAGAATATAATGTGTTTTGTTTTCAATACAGTAATTGTTCTTTATATGAATCGAATATTCGATTGCTTTATAATTATGTTCAATATATGTGTATTGAATGAAATTAGTTAAAACTTTTGTCATTGAAGTAAAAAAACTAAGCTTGGATTAGCCGGGACCGAACCCGAGCCTCCCGCGTGACAGTAAAACATTCTACCACAGAACCAGTGATGCTTACTATTTTGTGCTAAAAAAGTATGATTTCAACCAACTCATACAACCTTTCATAGTGACTGACGTTTCTTGTCAAGTTACACGGGAACGCTGCCGAACGGGACAAAAAGTATCCTATGTCCGTCTCCTGGCTCTAAGCTACCTCCCCACCAATTTTCAGCCATATCGGTAGAGCCGTTCTTGACTTATAAATAGTGTAACTAACACGACTTTCTTTTATATATATAGATATATATATATATATATATATATATATATATATATATATATATATATATATATATATATATATATATATATATATATATATATATATATATATATATATATATATATATATATATATATATATATATATATATATATATATAGATATGAAACGATGTTTCAACAAAAAACCAAGAATATTCAATCAACTACATTGAAAAAAGAGCTCCTCATCAATTCTTTTATAAGCATATTCGAATTCTGAGATGAATGATAAAAATAGCAATATAAAACAACTCTTTCATAGTTACAATATTCTGATTATCTATTTCATCAGATATTCACCTGATCCTTATTCTATTTGCATTATACCCAGTTGCTTATATCATTGCTTTAGTCCTGTGAACATTTATTTGTAGCACTCAAATATGAATATATTTTTTGAAGAAATTTATTCATTCTATTGATTAGAAATCGTTCAAATCGTCATGAGAGTATGACAGTAGGAAATTATAATGTAAAATGATAACATAATTCATCTCAGTAAAAAGTACAACCTCATAGAATAAACAATAATCTACATTGGGAATGATATTCATTCGATTATATAATTTCTCTGCTGAATATTCAACTTTTATATACCTGTTAACCTAGTTCCCCCAGAAGTCGTTCCACTTTTTGTAGAAGCGTCAATTAATTATTTTATTCAGTAATTTCGAATTATTTGGCGCACAATTACAATTTGTGTCATTGTTAATAATTCAGCAATTCATATAAACGGTGGTTTTGTTCGAAATTTCATCAAACCTATTTTGAATATTTAAAAAATTTCTCCTCTCTTAAGATCTCTTTACATTGTTTACTATCATGTGGTATGCTTTTTATATTGTTCCATAAAGTAATCAGACAACAGGACCAATCAACGAAAAATTTAAGTTTCTATTTGATATTAAATGTAAGTGAGAAACAGAATGATTTTTTTTCTAACTCGGAATGAATCATTTCACTTTAGACAGTCATGCTGCCGATAGTTCACTAACCTTGTAGTTGATCAGTTGGAATATGTGGTTGTTTCTTCATCCATTCTCTCAAAATCTCAACATCTGATTGCAAACTTTTCGGTGTTTTTCCGTGTAAATCTATAATATCATTTCTGGAAGATTTCAAATCGTCGAGTTCCATCGTCGTTAAAAAACAAACCGAAGACTGACTTGATGTAAAATATATTCCGATACATCCAACTCGTAATTAGTTTCTATCGAACTAGTTGACCCTGAAGCTGTCTTGAACACAAAATTAAGGGACTTGAACGCCCATTCTATCGTAATAGACCGAAATATAATTAATTGGATACAGGATGTGCATGAAATTGGAAAGCATTTTGGCTTAAATTTCAAACACAACACACCTAATTTAAAGTACGGAAAGTAAATTCTACTACTCCGTTCAAACAATTATCCACGAGTTCATAAATTTCAACTGAATGAATATTTGAACTTGATAACCTCAGTCATATCATCTGCATATGATATGATCTGCATAACATCCTACCGAAAAGATGTAGGATGATTAATTATTTTTTCATTTATTTCCTGGCTAGCGATGATATAAATGATGAACTGATATCAGAAGATATATTTATTTAGAAGATTATTTATAAGATATATTATACTTATCCAGATAGATATATAGATTATATAGAGTATACAAGAGACAGAGAGATTTAACTTCTAATTTCAGAAATTCGAAATATTCTTAATATTGATGAAAACCATGAAAAACTTTCTATATATGCTCTTAAATATAAAACACCATTTAGGACCGATTGAAAGTAATTTAATGATACTTATGATATATGAGTATATTTCAACTTATAATTTATATTTTATTCCAGAAAATTTTTCTTGCTCTTACAAATATTATCCTTCTTATATTTTCTCGATACATTGAAAATTTAATTAACAAATGGAGCGTCAATATTATTCGGATAGATATGACCATAACGGCAACCTGATGCTTTTTTATTTGGTTTTTTATGGAGATGAGTGAAAATTGAATACTTACATCAAATTCATGACCATAGGATATTTTCGAATGATGAAATAGGGCTCGATAGTTCAATACTTTCGAAAGCACAGGAACAATGCATTTTTGAACGACCTATAACACTTTCTTGTTCAGTCGATAGGTAATCAAAAAATTGTCGCTATGAACGTTAATAATAATGGGACGAATGACGGAATGGTCTCTGAGTGGAGGTTATTTCTCACTAAGTTTCCACTTTCATGATATGCTTTCGTTGTTTGTTTGTTTTCAAATTTGTTAACTGTCTGGTATGAAGTTATTATTCCTTTTGCCTCTCCTAGGCGGTTAGCTACCATGATATATTCATGAAAAATTGAATCGATATCTATCTCTTCCGTATATCCTGCATTTAACCCAATTAGGAACCAATACAATCATTACAATAGATGAATAATATATTAGTTTAACCTTGTTCGTGGTTTCCCGATTGGCAAATTTTTATCATCATTCATAAAAATTAGGTTTCATAGTCTTAGGTCGAAGATTATACATGCCTCTATGTCATTCCCCTTCTGTCATTTCGAGCAAGCTGTTTTTCACATATTATGCAGAATTGAACAAATTCAATCTTTTTCAAAATTTCATTGTGTTTTGTTCACATTCAATAAGATCCAAAAGAATATAATCTTTCAATCATTCAGACAGAAATTAACATACAATTCTACCATATAGTAGGTATGGTATGTCTGTGTGTTGTATCTTATTTGAGCAGTAGTCTATATAATGTTTATTTTAATTAGTTTCATGAACTATGAACTCTTTATGAAAAGGGGAACAAAACAAATTTAATCCTGTCTTAGACGGTCTAATAGTGAGGTTATGGTGATTCGAAAAATGAACGATCGCCTCAAGATCTTTCTGCAGTATGTTATTCGATGTTCAAATATGTGTGTAAATCTCTGTGCAAATGAATGAACCTCGGAATGTCCTACATTCCGCAAATTTGTAGTATGAAACAAATGAAGTAGGGGACTTAAAACGGAACCCTGCGGCACACGCGATTTAACATCAAATGACATGTCAAAAGGACAGTCATTTTTGGGTCAACTGAAGTAACAGTATTGTCCATAACATCTAACTGTGCTCAAGTGGTGCTGTGGTATTTGCGAAATCCCGACTGATTCGGAGGCAATATGTTAAACTGATTTACGTACTCTGTAATCTATCGAAGAATTACCCTCTCCAAGATTTTAGAAAATGTAGACAAGGGACTAATTGGTCTGAGCATATTGAGTGTCAAACCATCAATTCCCTCAGCATTGGATCAAATGCTACCAATAATATTAGAGATAAAATTAGGTTCAACCAGATAAAAATCAAACTGAAGATACTCGTAATTCGAAAATTTCATTTTATATACATAAAAATTGATAAGCAAAATCATAGGCTAGATTTCACACAGTGGAAACTTGTTTGTACGAATGTATACTTTCAAAAGAGACATTTTCATCCATTTTTCTCAATTCTCAATTCATATTTCATCCTGATTATTATTATCATTTTTATTAATTTCGTTAATTAATTTCATTTGATGAAAGGAATATGAAATTTTATTATCCACAGGAAAGAATTCCCTGTCAAGTAATGTAGATAAAAAAACATGAATTTTGGAATCGGATTATATAATGAAAATTCTAGAAAATAATATGGACATACTTAAGTAATTCAAGTAGATGCAACAAGAAATCGAAATTTTTTCAAAGCAATATGAATTATTTTTATGAATTATTCTGTGACCCCAGTCCAGAGTCTTACTTGCGTAATTTCAATAATTTGATACACTTTCAATAAAAGATATGCTTTCAGATGACAACCTTCACATATGGAAAAAAGAATCAAGGTCTGTATCTAATTACTTTAATGTCAGTTATTTTATCATCAATCAATTTCATATGGTTGACAATATTAATTTTCCTAAATATGATGATGATTTAATGAGAGCATATAGCTTATTCGAAAAGATTTTAACGTCAATCGATTCGATGAATCTAGTTTTTGTCTAGTACATAATTACTACAAATTGAATAACCTCATTCTAAACAATACAATGTTGTAATATAGTTAATATAATGTAATATAATTAATTCCTAATGAACCGCATAAACGAACAGAGCCAAGAATTCGGATTAAAGATAAATATTCAGAAAACAAATAGTATGGTTATAAGCAGACAAAGAACTGATAATTTTGTGTTGAAACTGGACGGATTGGAGGTGGAGAGAGTGCAGCGGTTCAAGTATCTTGGGTGTTGGTTGAATGAAGATTGGAATCCCGATACCGAAATAAGAGCAAGGGTAGAGATGGCCAGAGGAACATTCCTAAAGCTGAAGAAGTTAACTTGCGGTAGGGGTCTCCGAATAGAAACACGTTGGCGTATCATAAAATGCTACGTGCTATCAGTGCTGCTTTATGGGGTTGAGGGCTGGACACTAAAGGTGTCTTCAATGAACAGGATAGAAGCATTTGAAATGTGGATGTACCGTCGAATGATGAGAATACCTTATCTAGATCATGTTACAAACATCGAGGTGCTACGGCGAGTTGGAAAAACACGGGAACTCTTGACCAGCGTGAAGCGAAGGAAAGCTGCTTACTTCGGTCACATATTCCGCAATACCAAATATAATCTCATGCAGTTGATCATTGAAGGCAAGATAGAAGGGAAACGGGGATTAGGAAGGCAAAAATTTTCCTGGGCGAGGAATCTCCGACAATGGTTCAACGTCAGAGACGTAGGCACATTGATCCGATACGCACAAAATAAAGAGGAATACGCCATGATGGTCGCCAACCTTCTGTAAGGAGACGGCACCGCAAGAAGAAGAATATAGAACCCTATGCAATGTGAGAGGCACTACTTCAGGCGGTCTACAAGAGAGTCAATGGGGTTTTTTAGTTACTTAGTAACTAACTTTAGTAACTACGTTAATTTGGTGTGGGACCTATGTTCGTTTTGAAAGTCATCGATTCTTGATTGATAGATTAAATATGGACTGATGATTCATAATAATGATGAAACAATTGTATCCTATTATCATTCAACAAGATCGATGAATTTTTCGAAACGCTCTTAATATTCATTCTCGAAAGTGATAGGTTCGTTCTCGTTGACAACATTTGTGTAGACAGCTCCCTGAGAGTTTTATTTGAAATATTTCGATTAAGAGTCTCAGTATTTACTAGTATTGAATTACCTGTGAATCTTTGAACTATATATATATATATATATATATATATATATATATATATATATATATATATATATATATATATATATATATATATATATAAATATATATATATGTCTTTTCTACACACAGTTTTACTGGTTCTTTGATTAGTACTACTACTGATTAATTTGGATTTTTTCGGATGAATGTTCTAGTATTCATATTCTTATATATATATATATATATATATATATATATATATATATATATATATATATATATATATATATATATATATATATATATATATATATATATATATATATATATATATATATATATATATATATATATATATATATATATATATATATATATATATATATATATATATATATATATATATATATATATATATATATATATATATATATATATATATATATATATATATATATATATATATATATATATATATATATATATATATATATATATATATATATATATATATATATATATATATATATATTATATATATATATATATATATATATATATATATATATATATATATATATATATATATATATATATATATATATATATATATATATATATATATATATATATATATATATATATCAATCAACATGTGTAGGTTTTCGATGGCATATTTTGCTAGTGCATTTGATATTATTTCTTACGGAATATTTGTGTTCGTAGATTCTCTTGTGTATATATTGTTTTGTGTTTCCGATGTAACTAGCACTGCAATCAGTACATTTAATTTTGTAAAAGGAATGTGTGGTGTTTGGTTTTTCAACTTTTGATTTTAACTTAGTAAAAAAATGTTTTGTATTCGGTTTATGTGCTACTTTGATGTCATATTTTTTGTGATAAATTTGGTACAAAATTGATTCGAACATATCTTTTTCCTCATTCGTTTCATTTTTTCTGTTGACTTCTGTGTTATAAATTTGATGGATCTTTTTATTTATTTTGGGTTTAGTAAAATATGGGGGTAATTATTTTTTTGATATTTCTCTCACCTTTTTTAGATTTTGAGGTCTATGGGAAGGATGTGACAATTCAATTGCTTGATCATTTAGGTTATTCACAACATTTTTTTTGTAATTTCCTGGTACTTCTGATAAATAATTTAAGTATCTTTGGGACCACACTGTTTTTTTAAACCAACTAGTTTGAATGTTGCCTTTTTTATTATATAGTATTGTTATATTCAAAAAGTTCAAAGAATTTCCTTATTCAACTTCAATTGTGTATTGTAGACGTGAATTGAAGGAGTTAAACTTTTCCAGTATTTAATTCATTTTTTCTTTTGGAATAGACGCTATACAGTCATCAACGTACCTTTTGAAAAATAACGGTTTAAAAGTGAGTTTTGGGAATAATGTTGTTTTCTATTTCTTCTAATACAAGATTAGCAATAGTGGATGAGATGGGTGAGCCCATGGGTGTTCCGAATACTTGTGTGTAGAATTGGTTATTAAAGAAGAAGTGAGTTGAGTTTAAGCAAAACTTGACACCATTTATGAACTCTGTTTTTGGTAACGTGGTATGGGGTTCTGATAAACTCCATTTTTTGTCTATCACTTCTATTGCTAACTGCGTTGGTACGTTTGTGAACAACGAAATAACATCCAAGGAAATAAGAATGAAGATTTCAGGTATTTATTGTGTTTTTATGAAGGATTTCTGTAACTTTAATGGTAAAACAAATGTTGAAATTTAAGAACTGAATATATATATATATATATATATATATATATATATATATATATATATATATATATATATTTATTTCTTGAAATGGATTTATTGCCTGTATAAGGTATTTTATTTTGAAAGTTTTTAGCAATAACAGGCTTTTTTTGATATGGAAGAGTTTATTTTTGTTGACGTTTCGTTGTTATATTGAAGTTATATCATATTTAGGTTTTGAAAAAGTTGTAATATAACGTCGACAAAAATAAACTTTTTCATATCAAAAAAAGCCTGTTATTGCTAGAAACTTTCAAAATAATATATATATATATATATATATATATATATATATATATATATATGTATATATATATATATATTATATATATATATATATATATATATATATATATATATATATATATATATATATATATATATATATATATATATATATATATATATATATATATATATATATATATATATATATATATATATATATATATATATATATATATTATATATATATATATATATATATATATATATATATATATATATATATATATATATATATTATTTTGAAAGTTTCTAGCAATAACAGGTTTTTTTTTTTTGATATGAAAAAGTTTATTTTTGTCGACGTTATATTACAACTTTTTCAAAACCTAAATATGATATAACTTCAATATAACAACGAAACGTCAACAAAAATAAACTCTTCCATATCAAAAAAGCCTGTTATTGCTAAAAACTTTCAAAATAAAATACCTTATACAGGCAATAAATCCATTTCAATATATATATATATATATATATATATATATATATATATATATATATATATATATATATATATATATATATATTCAGTTCTTAAATTTCAACATTTGTTTTACCATTAAAGTTACAGAAATCCTTCATAAAAACACAATAAATACCTGAAATCTTCATTCTTATTTCCTTGGATGTTATTTCGTTGTTCACAAACGTACCAACGCAGTTAGCAATAGAAGTGATAGACAAAAAATGGAGTTTATCAGAACCCCATACCACGTTACCAAAAACAGAGTTCATAAATGGTGTCAAGTTTTGCTTAAACTCAACTCACTTCTTCTTTAATAACCAATTCTACACACAAGTATTCGGAACACCCATGGGCTCACCCATCTCATCCACTATTGCTAATTTTGTATTAGAAGAAATAGAAAACAACATTATTCCCAAAACTCACTTTTAAACCGTTATTTTTCAAAAGGTACGTTGATGACTGTATAGCGTCTATTCCAAAAGAAAAAATGAATTAAATACTGGAAAAGTTTAACTCCTTCAATTCACGTCTACAATACACAATTGAAGTTGAATAAGGAAATTCTTTGAACTTTTTGAATATAACAATACTATATAATAAAAAAGGCAACATTCAAACTAGTTGGTTTAAAAAAACAGTGTGGTCCCAAAGATACTTAAATTATTTATCAGAAGTACCAGGAAATTACAAAAAAAATGTTGTGAATAACCTAAATGATCAAGCAATTGAATTGTCACATCCTTCCCATAGACCTCAAAATCTAAAAAAGGTGAGAGAAATATCAAATAAAAATAATTACCCCCCATATTTTACTAAACCCAAAATAAATAAAAAGATCCATCAAATTTATAACACAGAAGCCAACAGAAAAAATGAAACGAATGAGGAAAAAGATATGTTCGAATCAATTTTGTACCAAATTTATCACAAAAAATATGACATCAAAGTAGCACATAAACCGAATACAAAACATTTTTTTACTAAGTTAAAATCAAAAGTTGAAAAACCAAACACCACACATTCCTTTTACAAAATTAAATGTACTGATTGCAGTGCTAGTTACATCGGAAACACAAAACAATATATACACAAGAGAATCTACGAACACAAATATTCCGTAAGAAATAATATCAAATGCACTAGCAAAACATGCCATCGAAAACCTACACACTGTTGATTTTGATAATGTAGAAATAGTAGATACTGAATATAATGAACAGAACAGAAATATAAAAGAAATGATTGCTGTTCAACTTGACAAGAATGCCATTAACTCTAAGACATATATAGAAAACTTCAATCAAATATATAATAACATCATTTCAAATTAACCATCACCACATGAAAATTTTGTAGATATATTTCATCCTGTAATCCTGCAACCATGCATACATGAATCACAACAGAAAAAAAAGTAAATATAAACATAACGTGTGACATAATCAATCAGTATTCTTTTCGAATTAGGACAAGTAATACCTAAGTGCATGATTGAAGGGAAGTGAGTCTCCCAAAATTGTTTGTAAATCTAATGTCCTCAATGTTTTTTGTTATATACATGGAAAGAGTAAGTAATTTAAGATTTTTAACCTTTGTATATTTGACTGAGATTGAATTCTCGCTTAACTCTTGGTGAAACATAATTGAATATTGAAATAAATTAAACTCTTGGCTTAATGTTTCACGATTTATTCAACAATATGAATAGTCAACATGTTTCGAGCGTTAGCTCATTTTCAAGACTGAAATACTCTAAGGAAAGTACCTACAACAAATTTATATCTATACGATGGATGTGAGTAGGAAGGATAATTGAATTGAAGGAAGAAGAAATCGTAAATGAACAAGTAGATGGTAGAGCAGAGGTGAGAGAATAAAATCACCGTAGTAACAAATGTCATACTACGTACGTAACACATAAAAGCCAATTAAAGATGTGAGATGTCTGCGAAGTTGCGAAGGTTTCTTAAAATGATTTGAGAGTAAATAACTATAAATGCAGCTATATCTTGAAACGTCCGTCCCCAACAGCATCAATAAGAAGACGAATTAGTTTCCAGGCTTGGCTCTATTTGAAGTTACTTACTCTCAAATCATTTTAAGTAACCTTCGCAATTTAGCAGACATCTAACAACTACAATAGACTTTTATGTGTTACGTGTGTAGTATGACATTTGTTACTACGGTGCTTTTACTCTCTCACCCCTGTGTCGTTTTTCAGTGTCATTGTTTCTCTGTGCTCCTGACATTTCTATTCTATTATTTACCTATCATTGTTTTTAGTTAGCACATATGAATATTTTTACATCTATAATTTATTATCAACTTATTTTTAAGAAACACATTCCTATTCGATGGTTTTTGGCCATACCTTTTTATACCTAGTTAGCCGTAAGTTGTCAACCATAATTTTTATCAGAACAATTGTATAAACATATTTTTCAGAGTCCTGATGAAGACTGTAAACACAGTCGAAATATAGACCAGGCACACAATTCGGATAAAATCTATTCATAGTGGCCTCTTATTTTGCCTATAACCCACAACAATGGTATTTAAATTACCAGGCAATACTCCTTTTCAATATATATATATATATATATATATATATATATATATATATATATATATATATATATATATATTACGACGTATATAGTATGTTTCATAAAGGATATAGTAATAATAAGAAATTATACCTTCAACTTTTATTTCCCTAAACATTATTATATGTCCTTATAAGACCTGTTATACCTTAAGTACTTCATATTCTTGGTGTCACCGATAAAATGAATCCACTAGTCGGCCTCAAGAGAGGTTGATTTTCAGTTCAATTTCTTCAATTGATTTGTATTCTGCCTTTACTTCAAATTTTCTGAGAATTACAGAAAGAAGTGTTTTCATATTCATTTCTGCGAATTTAGAACCTAAAAAAATTAACAATAAATAAAAATATTATTAGCAAATTTTATTTATATTAGCTTATCTTATGATAATAATGAAGAGAAGATTGATGACAAATATCGGTTTGAAAGTTTGCTTAATTGAATAAAGAACTATGAAAATGCTAATTATGAGCGGAATTTCAGATTTTATCCAACATAATTTTTAATCAGACTTTAAGAAATATCTTCATTCGGACATTTTGTATGAATGTTTCCTTGAGAAGCCACACACCTTAAATTGCCTCCAATCTTGCTTCGGTTTTCGTCATCGGACGAAATTTTATTATATGAACATAGAGAATATTGATACAATGTTCTATATGTCCTCATATATGCACAAATTGGAGATAATTTCATTTCATTGGATATTTCATTCCATAGTTTCAGATAAAGTTGCGGATAAAAAAGAGTTAAAACGCTTGTGATATTTTTCCTAGAAACTATATTGTTTTATGAAGAATATCATGAAGATATATAATTTGATATTGTATTTCCACTCCAGTAATTTTCCAGGCAGCTGGACATCTTTATTTCATTTAAAAATAAATGGCCTTGAAAATATCATTAGCCAACTTACTATATCTATGAAAAAATATTTACAAAAAATTATACATATTCAAAATGAAATTCATTATATAAAACAAAATAAAATCAACTTTTTTCAGATAATTCCTTATTAACAGGATAAAAATCATCATGATACGTCATTCGAATCATCATTTCGAGCTAACGCTCGAAACATGTTGACTATACATATTGTTAAATAAATCGTGAAACATTAAGCCAAGAGTTTAATTTATTTTAATATTAAATTATGTTTCACCTAGAGTTAAACGAGAATTCAATCTCATTCTATATATATATATATATATATATATATATATATATATATATATATATATATATATATATATATATATATATATAAATAAATAGATGATATAAACCCTATTAAATAGGTAATTTTTTATCATTCTATTTATTGCGTTTTGGTTCCCGTGTAGCATTTTTTTTGTAACATGAAAGAAGCCTGAGTTTCTCCTCATAACATACATCGGCTCTCTGCCAGTGCAAGTATCATTAAAATTTGCAGAAACTAACAGACAGAAATTGTTCTAAAGAAAAGTTTAGATTGATCTTCCGTTGTAAGTACCGTATTAAATTTGATATGCATTTTGTGAAAAGCTGTTAATTTGAAATAGCAAACATAAACTACAGTTTTTTAAATTTTCATATTTGAGTTGATAATAACTGATTTTTAAGCTTCGATATTTTCATATTGGTAATATTGTAGTTGTTGAAACTAAACGTAGGGATTTTCACGAAGAACTCTAAAAATGTATTTTTTCAATTTATGTTGACCTGAATTTTCATAATATGAATTATCAATATTTCTCGGTTTTCTCAAAATATTCGTCATTCCAGTACAACAATGTCAATGATACATGGTGTCATGTAGCCATGAAGTTTTGTTCAATTTTACTTTAAAATTCTCTAAAATTGACTAGAAGTATGAAAAAGTGTTACCTATACATGATCTAGGACCTCCAGAAAATAACAGGTATGAGTATGGGTGCCTCTTTGCAACCTCTTCCGGTAAAAATCTATCTGGATCGAATTTCAGGGGATCCTTCCAGTATTTTGGATTTCTATGTAGGTGAAGGTAGTTCACTATGAAATTAGTGTTTGGAGGCATATTTATTCCTTCTGAAATTTGATAGAGATTTAGGATCTCACTTTTTGATTTTCGTGAAACATATAAGTATATATATAAAATTCGTATGAAGGAAAGAATAAGGACTGGAGAGATTTCTACTTTTCCTGAATAGCAAGCACGACTGCTCACGCTTGTTTCAGCTTTTAATTGTTATCATTCTCATTGAATTGGCTTGAAATTCAAGTGAAGTTTGCCGATTGATGTTTTCAGTGCTATCTTTATAACCTCGATCATCTTCAGTTGAAAATATTCACAAAAATCTATATTTGGGGTCACCAAATTCAAACAAAAACTGGCAACGCCGAACCGTTATTTTCTCGAATCAGTCAAGGTAATTTTCAACCCCCTATGAATGTGTTTTATATAAACTTGAAGCCAAACTACGATATAACCACGCAGACATTGTACAAATACGGTATATATCGAATTTCATTCGATTGGGACCACTAGTTCAACAATTAAACAAGTCCATTATCGCACCTTATATTTCATATATTTTGTACTTGAAAATTGAATAAATTCATTTACTCGAAAATCCTGAATAAACTGCAGTAATTGTTAAACGTTAAATCTTTTTCAGACTGAAAATTAGTTCAGATCTAAATTTGTAAAAAATAGTGACCCACGCAAAATGGAACAGAGTGAAAGATATGGCGTGGTTCTAAAAGTATGAAGGCAATGTTTGTTTCAAGAACCTCATCAAAATTTCATTCAAAATATAATGCACTCCACCTACATGAAACATAAGATCCAATTCACACCTTTCCAAAACATTCAAACCAATCTAACAGTCCTAATTCATTCTCTGACGAATCTACACAAAATACGAAATACAACGTAGCATACGATGAGACTTTTGCCATCCAAAAAATCACTGATATTCTCAGCTCATTTGGATACTATATAACGCACTCACATGTAAATTGTTGGTGATTGCTCCGCCTAGCTTTAAAATTTTGGTAGACGTAAATAAATTCACATGATTTATGCAAAATATAAACAGTGAAACTAGATACCTAATTATATTTAAAATATCTATTCAAAATATTTTGATTCAAGATCACAAATTTGGATGGAAGATCTTTCTCATCTTGAATCCGGATGTTCTGTGCTAGTTCAGAAGGTATATAAGGTGGAATTGGAATCTTCAAAAACACTCGAAATTGGGTGGAATCTCATCTTGAATCTCTGTTTCAACTTCAGGAGATATGCTGAAAGATGAAGCCTCAACTCAATGAGATCTAGTAAAACCCTAATTTGAAACTCACATTTCAACTCCAGGGGATATATCATTTTCAAGCGCACTCAAAAGTTATGAGTGATAAAAAACTAATTAGTAGCAACGCTCGATACGAGAAATCCAATATAGCGATGAAGTCTTAACATTCATCTCTTTGAAACTAATTGAAAATAATCTTTGGTAATTTGTGAAATGTGCAGCTCATTTGCTAGAAAACGGAAGGATACTTTTCGTTCCCTATTCGGTGAGTGCAACTTGTGAAAAATATAAAAATTAGCTAACTGTCACAAATGAAAATTGTCACCGACTCGCCGCTATCACCGCAAATCGTGTAAAATGTATGACTAAATCTTGCGATACATAGAAGGCAAGCATGGAGGAGCATTTTCGTAACATTAAATGATTCATCGAATATTTCATAAGTGGGATCGCTAAAGAATTGGATTTGATGTGGAATAAATTCAAAGAAACGAATCAAGTACTCACTAATTTATTTCGAAAATATGTCTCGTGATCAGTTTACTGACAAAATAACTGACGAAAATTTTGGCAGAATAAATCGAACTAGAAATATCATATTTTGACGAAAGTGTGAAATGTCTGTAGATGAAAATAAGCAGGGGAATCTGAGTTGTCATGATTTATTGTGACCACTCCTGTTACTCAATGGCGCTTATGGAAGTTGAAACTAAATTTAAGATTTCTAGGATTAGTAGAGTTATTCGCTAGAATAATATTAGCAAACTGTATTTCGACATCTTCAGAAAACTCACTTTTATAGATATAACAATCCCGAAATATTCCATTCACTCTAGAAAATCGCAAGTCCCACAAACTATCGGTCAATGATACATAGAAATAGTTCGCTTCTTCTTGATGTAAGGAGACGTAATATTGCTCCAGACAAAACCAAACAGAATGCTAGGAATAATTTAAGATTTCTAGGATTAGTAGAGTTATTCGCTAGAATAATATTAGCAAACTGTATTTCGACATCTTCAGAAAACTCACTTTTATAGATATAACAATCCCGAAATATTCCATTCACTCTAGAAAATCGCAAGTCCCGCAAACTATCGGTCAATGATACATAGAAATAGTTCGCTTCTTCTTGATGTAAGGAGACGTAATATTGCTCCAGACAAAACCAAACAGAATGCTAGGAATAATTTAAGATTTCTAGGATTAGTAGAGTTATTCGCTAGAATAATATTAGCAAACTGTATTTCGACATCTTCAGAAAACTCACTTTTATAGATATAACAATCCCGAAATATTCCATTCACTCTAGAAAACCGCAAGTCCCACAAACTATCGGTCAATGATACATAGAAATAGTTCGCTTCTTCTTGATGTAAGGAGACGTAATATTGCTCCAGACAAAACCAAACAGAATGCTAGGAATAATGTTTATGACAACCAAACTATGAATTGTTTAATAAATAGAAAATAACAGCTTATAACCTCCAAACCAAATATACCCACATACATAAATATCGGTAACTTATTCTCGAGAAAGAAATATTATCAACGTAAAAGCTTATGTTGCAAGTTTCGGAGAACATCAACAGCTTCTCAAGATATAATGAATGAACAACAATTTTACCAAACATTTTCTATGCTCAGGGCATAATTTTCCAGATCATCAATTCAACGATCGAATTTTTATATTGATTCCCCCACTCCATGGAGCTCAATAAAGAAGAAGAGTTCACCATGGCGTAGGACCTATTTCGAAGTAGAAGGTTATGCAAAACAAAGTGTATTTTTGTCTATCATACTATGCATTATACCGAAGTAACCGTAATATAACAATATTCATTTCATGTAGGCACAGGCGTTTCAGAATCTTTAATAAGGAATTGAATCGTACGTTATTTTTTATTGAAATATTATACAAAAAAATTAAACATCTTCTCTAATATCGTTTATGAATTCAACAGTTCAGCTTTGTGAGATAAACTTTCCCAAAACTCCAATTGCATGACTGGAATATTGGAAACATATGAATTTGGTTGAGTGATAGTAGAATAAACTTATCACTCAACAGAATTTGAGCTATTTTGAACACTGACTTACCAATATTGATCTCGCCTGTAGTGCGCCTCGAGATCAACGGTGCTGGAGTAAAAATTCTAAGACATTCTTTGATGACCCTATCCATGTACTTAAGGCAGGTTAAGTCTTTCCAGGTGACGTCACTGTCTTCTCCCAATACATCCATTAATTCCTCGTATACTTTCGCTTGAACTTCTGGATACATTCCAAGAATAAGTAGGCAGAAGCTAGTAGAAGTGGCCGTAGTATCAGAACCCTGCGAAGGATTGAAAATCACAAGAAAATAACGAAAATTATTCAGAATGCTTGTAATTAGATTCGAAATCCCAGAACTGTTTTTCAGTAGATGTTCCCTAGGGAACTGTTCTACTGTTCAGTAGGTGTTCCATCAGAAACATCTACTATTCAATACTTTTGAAATTGATACATCAAAAGTAAGTAGCTATGTAAGTAAGTAACGCTGTTAAGGCTGCCACAAATGCACTATGAAGAGCCCTGGTGAGTAAACACTAAAAAATTAGATGTTGAACAACGTAGGGTTTCACACACGTTGAAATGAGACTATAGAATATAGTAGGCAAATTGAAATTTTTACAAAAAACAATATAAACTATCAAATAACTAGCAAGTAATAAAAGATCTAAATTCTAAAACAGGAAAGAACTACAGTTCAGGATCTCGAAGATTTTGAACAGACTCACATAGTTAAAATGAGAATATAACTTAAATAATAATGTTTAATAGTGTTGGCGTTTACTTGATGTAAATCCATTATAATTGAATATAACTTAAATTCAAACACTTGAACTTATGATTTACACTTTATTGACTACATAGCATGACGCGTTTCGTCGTTACAAACGACTTTTTCAGATGCTTACAGAATAATAACAACATTTTGAAAAATACAGGTACATATATCAGGGAATTTTGGTGTTCTATGGTTTTGGTTTTACCTAAGATATTCCATTCTGAGAATAATTTCTATTACCTGAAAAGGTTTAACAAGGGTGAAGTGTTTAATTCTATCTGTTCATTGAGCAAGATTCCAGAATTTTTAAGCCGATTTATTTCCACTACTTCCCAATAATCTAATTGACTACTTCTCTCTATATTGTGTAGAATTTTTAAATTCCTATCAAAAGTATGGTTTTCTGTTAATAAATGGTTAGCATAATGCGAATTACTTTTATTATTCATAAAAGGGCGAAGCTATATTTATGTTCCTGTATTCTAGTACCGAAATTTCTACTAATTTCTACTAGTATATATATATATATATATATATATATATATATATATATATATATATATATATATATACCAGGACATGTTCCACATTTCAATTGGTAAACACCTGATTTGTCTTCTCTAAGACGAATCAGGTGTCAGGTTTTATTAAGAACAATAAAAACAAAATTAAAGGAGAAGACAAATCAGGTGTTTACCAATTGAATTGTGGAACATGTCCCGGTATATATATATATATATATATATATATATATATATATATATATATATATATATATATATATATATATATATATATATATATATATATATATATATATATATATATAGGTAAAACTAGTAGAAATTTCGGTACTAGAATACAGGAACATAAATATAGCTTCGCCCATAATAAAAGTAATTCGAATTATGCTAACCATTTATTAACAGAAAACCATACTTTTGATACGAATTTCAAAATTCTACACAATATAGAGAGAAGTAGTCAATTAGATTATTGGGAAGTAGTGGAAATAAATCGGCTTAAAAATTCTGGAAACTTGCTCAATGAACAGATAGAATTAAACAATTCACCCTTGTTAAACCTTTTCAGGTAATAGAAATTATTCTCAGAATGGAATATCTTAGGTAAAACCAAAACCATAGAACACCAAAATTCCCTGATATATATACCTGTATTTTTCAAAATGTTGTTATTATTCTGTAAGCATCTGAAGAAGTCGTTTGTAACGACGAAACGCGTCATGCTATGTAGTCAATAAAGTGTAAATCATAAGTTCAAGTGTTTGAATTTAAGTTATATTCTAATAAATAATAATGTATTAGGGAATAAGTGGGTCAACGCAACTATAACCAATATCATGGGTTGACCATACTCGCATGATTATGATGAATCTCAATGAACATGATGAGTTCATTTTAGCGATTAAGCAGTTTTAATTTATGTAAGAATTCGGTAATATTTTTTCAATAAAATCAGTTGTTCATCAGTCGTCAACTCATTCACCTGATAAGGAGAGGCCTTGTCAGCAACTAATCCTTTCATACCGATTCATAGGAATCGGTAGAATTGGACCTCAAATTGGTTGTCCATAAGTCGGTAACTTATCAACTGCTTAACAAGGAGTAGGCAGATTCAGGCCTGGCCAGGAGAAAATTTCATTGTGAGGAAAAAGCACTCCATATTTCTATGCATGGTCCATCGAGCTACAGTGCAACCACCACTAGACCAGCAACCAAGAGGAGCAACAGCTTCCACCGAGGGGCAGTCACACACGAAAGGATCCAGCATCCAGGTCCTTCAACTTGAAAATGTGAAACTATCAACCAAGAGGACCATCAGCGTCTATCGAGGGAAAGTTACACACACTAGGATCCACAGCACAAGTCCTTCAATAGAAAATACAAGACTAGAAGTCCAGAGGGCCATCAGCATCTATCGGGAGGCAGCTACACACGAAAGGATCCACAGTCAAGGTCCAACAACTAGCGAATACAAGACTAGCAACCAAGAGAACTATGAGCGTCTATAAAGGGGCAGTCACACACAGAAGGATCCACTGCCCAGGTCCTTCGACTAGAAAATTCAAGACTAGCAATTAAGAAGACCATTAGCGTCTATAAGGGACAGTCACACATGAAATGATCCACAGTCCAAATCCTTCAACATTGAAACGAATCTACGCTGAAGTTCACCGACCAAGAGAGCCAGATTGAACACTGGGTTAGAAGGGAAAAATTGGTACTGCCGTCGAAATGAAACCCTTGTTGTAAGAGCCTTGGAGTCTATGGTAATTAGCATGATTAGACAATTTTATTTCATGTATGAATTCAGTAATAGTTTTTTAATGAAATCAGTTGTCTATGAGTGGTTAACTCATTCACCTGATATGTAGTGAGCAGATTGAGGCCTTGATAGCAACGAATCCTCTCATACCCATTTTCAGGAATCGGGTGAATTGGGCTCTACATTAGTTGTCCATTGGTCGGCAAATTAATCAACATCTGACAAGGAGTAGGCAGATTGGGACCTAGCCAGCACCGAATGCTTTCATATCGCGAAATTCATCGGACTCTCAAAACGCAAATTCTGCAATTGTAGAGAAAAATATAGAGATGAAGCGTCAAAAAGTTGCTCTAAGAAAATCATATTTCAATAGTTTCCAGTACTGAAATTCAAATGAGAATTCCAATAAATATATTCCGCTTAACCACCTTTCAAAAAAATAGAACGTTTTGCGGAACAGCGTTATTAATATAATTGTATCTCGCCGCAACCAACCTCACAATTTCAGACCAGTCGTCCCACCTCGAATGCAGAGCAGTCCAAATGCGTCTCAATAATAGAACATTAACAAACTTCACTTCTTATCATCCTCCGTATCTTGATCGCATATATTTTTTTCCTATAATATCGCTGACCTGAACGACAGGAGTGTCTAATTTCGGGATTCATTTGAAAGCATGAATGAGCGTAATCTCTTCGAATATCTGATGGAAGTAAATCTGTATAGATCTCAAAACACAAAATCAACTTCTTTCAAATATGACGGATCTCTCGCGTGAATTCATAACTTCAGGGATTTCAAACATGCAGATTGGGATATGTTTTAAAACATAGTTTCACAAAAACTTTCAAACTGAAAAGGCTCCAAAATATCCATCACCCCAACCACGTCATAGCCCAGCTTTCCATCATTTGCCTCTATCGGGCACCCTCCCCCACCGTTCAATAAATATAAATTGACCTACACTCCTACCGTTCATAATAAATTCAATCTTACGTAATTCCTATTCTTTTTATGAACTAGAAACGCAGCGTTCAAGACAGAGAACAAAATCGTCTATCTGCTGATTAAACTAATCCGTTTCAGGTATTGACGAAGATTCAGGCCATTAACTGGACGATACAAGAAACTCTGTTCTATCGGGTTATAAAAAAAACTGACGAAGTTTGCGAGAATTGTCAAACTTACACGTGGGCGAGACAAGTGCAAAAACGCGAAATAACCAGATTCGTTAATTTTTGAACCAAAAAAAAAACAATAGTAAGACAAAACTTATTAAGAATGGAAGAGAATGTAACACAAATTGAAGGAAAAATAATTTACGGCCGAATTGATGTTCGATTTCTCATTTGTGGTATGTATACTTTCTCATATAACCTCAAAACGATAATAACATATATATTATCATATTGCGGTTATATCTCATATAACCGCAAATAATAAAGGTTTTTTATTTCTCAGAGAAAAAGTTTTTCTTCACGAAATTTGATAAAAACCTAAATTTTTATGTCCAAAACACACAATAATTTTTTTGATTCGTAATATTGATTTTTTACCTTATTTCGACTCATTATTATAAAAGAACCCTAATTCAAAACATCTGTTTTAAATGTTCAAAATAACTGTTTTTTTGAAGAGGGAAGTCGGTGGGATTTCTGTTCCTTGGAATGTGCACTTTCTCATCTTGTAAAAAATATCCACTATGGTGAATTAATACCTGTAATGTTGTAGCATCTGTAAAAATCGTTGCCAAGCATTTGAGATATAGCAGGAAACATCGTTCCTAAAAATATACTGCTTGCTGAATTACTTTAAGATAACTGTGTAAATTTTCTGCATTTTCTGAGAAAAACAATCGGTTATTTAGTTTCCACGAAAAAAATCCCAGTTTATATACTTCTACTGATGTTTTCATTCAACTCACAGCGGTCATTATGGTGTAGACTTCATCCTTTAGTTCTTCATCTGAAAGACTACCTTTT
Source organism: Henosepilachna vigintioctopunctata (assembly GCA_030704895.1). Taxonomy (NCBI): domain Eukaryota; kingdom Metazoa; phylum Arthropoda; class Insecta; order Coleoptera; family Coccinellidae; genus Henosepilachna; species Henosepilachna vigintioctopunctata. The sequence continues at coordinate 1,133,360 of JARQZJ010000017.1, forward strand.
TCGTCGGATAATTGTATGAAGAGGTCCAAAAAGGACTCGAATTTCCTTTTTCCTGAAATTATTTTGGAATCAATAAATTAAAATTCTTTATAATCATAAGATTGTTAAATAACTTCAGTATTTTATTGTTCAACTGAAAATAGCTGAGGAAGTTATTGTAGACTATTGGTCCGCCCTATTTCAAATATTAAATATAATTTAATAAGGATTACCTCAGTTTTTCTGGGTCTATAAAAAAATACATTTAGTATTCGCAATTCTCAGTTCCAAACATGAAAAAGTATATGAAATTTCCCACATTTCGAAAATTTTGTGTCATTGGTATAAACTCTTTGAGCTCTATCATTTCAATAGAAATATAATAGTTAAACCCTGGTTCGTGATCGCGATACCAGTTGGATAAATTCAAGGAATTCACTACAATCTTCACTAGTTTGTAGGTAATCAGTATAGTGAGTGAACAATCAATATAGAACATGTCTGTGGAGACTGAAAAAAATTGAATGTTGATAAAAATATAGTAAGATACGAATATAACCCAACGGAATTGAAAGAAACAAAATATGACGAAATGAAGAGAAAGATTTAAAGATGAGATTTAATGTGCGATCTGAAGTCTTGAAGTGGTAGGTGGTAAATTTTTGAAGGTAAAAACGGTTTATTTCGATTATTAGCAAATCTACAAGTCTTATGGAAAAAAGTTGAATTACAAATTCGTAAGTGATGAAAAGATGTGTGAAAGTGTAACTACTTCGAACAAATAACTCAAAATTCGCATGAGAAATTCAATTTAGTTTGCATTTAATGCGACTCAGTCGTGCGGCACCCACAGTGCTTCGTTGTTGCATTTTAATGTCCTGAGACTCTATATCTTGTACTCCTGATGAAGTCACCAATTTACAGTGACGAAATATTGAGTTTAACGAGAACGTAAGAGTTTTCATTCTCCCACAGACCGCTTCCCGAAAGAATTCACAATATTTAATACGTAGTACGGTCGATAACAATACTCTTTATATATATATATATATATATATATATATATATATATATATATATATATATATATATATATATATATATATATTTCTTGAAATTGATTTATTGCCTGTCAACAAAAATAAAGTTTTTCATATCAACAAAAGCCCTTTATATATATATATATATATATATATATATATATATATATATATATATATATATATATATATATATATATATATATATATATATATATATATATATATATATATATATATATATATATATATAAAGTGATTTTCAAGAGTTACGTTTTTCAGGTTAGAGGCACTGTTTGGTAATGGCATCCAAACGTCATTTGTTAGAATGAAAAGTTTTCAGTATACCCTGCCATTTCCTCATGGAAAGACATATCACCAAATTTTGCACCAAGTGTACTTTGTTGGGCATTAAGATAATGTTTCACTTGCGTAGAGAAGAGAATATTCCAGCCGTAGCGTACAATGTTAATGAGGATCGTGAAATGTCAATTCGTCGTCGTTTTCAGAAATTGGGCATGTGTCAAATTGGACCTTTTGAATGGACCATTTGATACGGAACCGCGGACAACATTTACATGAAGTTATCTTTCAAATGTAAATGGCGAAGGCCAAGTTATCAACTTCAATAAAAATTCTGAATATATGATGCAAATTGAGTGTTTTATTCAATTAAAAAAAATACTCTTGAAAAATCACCCATTGTTATTTGTATATTTTGAGAGTTTTTAGCAATAACAGGCTTCTTTTTATTAAAAAGTTTATTTTAGTTAACGTTTCGTTGTTATATTACAACTTTGTCAAAAGTAATTATAAGTTTTCACAAAGTTGTTTGAAATAGTTCTGAAATATATATATATATATATATATATATATATATATATATATATATATATATATATATATATATATATATATATATATATATATATATATATATATATATATATATATATATATATATATATATATATATATATATATATATATATATATATATATATATATATATATATATATATATATATATATATATATATATATATATATATATTATTATTATTTCGATTGTTCCCCATGAGGAGAGCGACTGAACTTGAATTCGCAATCATTAGGAATTTTGCTTCATCTTTTTTGCCTCCCAAAAACGCTTTATCCTCTCTGAATGCTCTTTCTTCCGTTCATCTGTCCACTTTACTCCAGGTTGACGATTTAATTTTTGCTTAAACTTTATATGTGCAATTTTATAGCGGCATTCAGTGCGATCTTCGAGATTTTCTATATTGATATGTTGTAGATCCTCTTGGACCTCTTTTAGCCTTTCTGTTCCGCATTTACTATTCATAATTATATTGAGTAGTTTCTTCGGTATTCTGGACTGTTGCATTCTGTAGACATGTGCATAGAACTTTGCTCGTCGTTTTCTGATTTCTTCCGTTATCGTATTTGTCTTTTGATACAGTTCATTTTGAGGTCTTTTCATCCAAATACCGTTTCTATTGATTGGCCCGTAAATCTTCCTGAGAATTTTTCGTTTTTGTTTTTCTATTTCTCTAATTCTTGAATGGCCGCCAATAACCATTGTTTCAGCTGCGTAGATTGCTTCTGGAAGAATCGTTGAGTTATAATGCCTCAATTTGGCGCCTCTCGAAATGCACTTTTTGTTATATTGAGCCCATGTTAGTTTGTAGGCCCTTTGGAGCTTGGTTATTCTCTGTTCATTAGCGATTCGGTTTAAACCTGAGGACTGTATAACTTCCCCGAGGTATTTAAAGTGGCCTACTTGCAGAATTTCACCATGTTTTGTCATAAGAGAAGATTTATTTTTTTGTTTTCTTTCCATGTATTTGGTTTTATCATAAGAAATTTGTAACCCGGTTTTCTGCGCAATTTCATGTAGTTTTTCCACGGCGCGAATGGCTTCAGTTCTGTTGTCTGTAATGATAGCAATATCGACTGCAAAGGCGAGACATTTGACATTTATTCTATTTTCTTTTTTGATGCCCACTTAAATGCCCTTCACGTGAAGTTCCCATTCCCTTATGATCTTTTCTAAAACAATATTGAAAAGAATTGGCGAAAGTCCGTCCCCCTGCCGCACACCGGTTTCGATTTCAAAGGGATCTGATATTTCACCCATAAATTTTACCTTGGAGTGTTGTATCTGTAAGTGTCTGTTCTATAATTGTTCGGGTCTTTCGATCGATTCCAAATTCTTTCATGATTTGGAAAAGGGTTTCGCGGTCTACCGAGTCATATGCTTTCTTGAAGTCAATGAATGTGATCACTGTATTTCTACATTTCCTCATCTGTAATATCGTCTTCAAAGTCCAGATCTGTTCAGCACATGATCGGCCTTTTCTGAATCCAGCTTGGTATTCCCCAATTAGTGGATCCGCTTGGTGTTCTACTCTGTTTAGGAGTGCTTTAGAAAGTATTTTGTACGCAACCGGAAGTAGGGAAATTCCCCTGTAATTATTGATATCCATTTTGTCCCCTTTTTGTGCAATGGATGTATCAACGCGCATTTCCAATCCTCTGGTATCTGTTCCGTTCTCCAGATTTCTGATATTAAATGATGAAGTTTTTGGGTCAATGTAGTATCGTTCAGTTTCCAGAGTTCCGCAATAATCCCATCTTCTCCTGCTGCTTTGTTGTTTTTGAGTTGCTTGATAATTGCTGTAATCTCTTCCATATCAGGGGCTTGCGAGTCTGGATGCGTAAACCCCGAAAAGTGGAACTTAAGTTTTTCTTGGGGAGGATTGCAGTTGAGAAGGGTGCTGAAATATTCGGCTAACATTTTGCAGTTATTTTTTGTGTTAGTTTCAACGCGCCATCGGATTTTTTGAAGCAAAGAGTGGGCGCTTGGTATCCTCGCAAGTTTTCTCTGAAAGTTTTGTGAAAATCTCTAGTATTATTATTAGTGAAATCCTTCTGTATTTCGTGACACCTATTATTATCATACCTCCGTTTTTCTCTTCTAATTACTTTGGAGGCCAATTTTTGAGTTGTAAGGAATTCTCCCAGTTTTCGTCATTTTTATGGCCGTAAATTTTTACGGCCAGGGAACGCAGATTAAGTTCCACCAGCGGTGTTTCCTGGTGCGAGGAGGTTGCCCTAGTGTGATGGCTTTCTGAATATTCTTTGTAAGGATTTCCCAATTCGTCGATTCTTCTGATTGATTTGTGCAATGATTGTATCTTTGTGAAGTTTCAGATATTCGGGATCGGACCTAACTTTTCTGGGTGTAAATTTTTTATTTCTGTTGGGTTGAAATTTTGTTTTTATTTGGAGGAGATAGTGATCCGAATCAAAGACGCCTTTACGAGTTCTGACATTCAAAACTTCCATTACGTTGTTCTTGGAAATTGCGACATGATCAATTTGATTTTCACCCTGCTTCAGACTGGGCGATCTCCAAGTAGTTAGCTTATGTGCAGGTTTTTGAAATTGAGTACTCATGATTTTGAGTTCGAAGTTCCTACAGATCGCGATTAACCTTTCACCGTTGATGTTGGTACGTTTGTGTTTAGTTTATGGGGACCCGTATTATCTCTGAATTTCCTTTCCTTACCTAGCTGAACGTTAAAATCTCCTAGCAAGATTTTCACGTGGTGTTTTGGTATTTTATTGGTTGTTTCTTCCAATGTTTCCCAAAAATCTTGTACGCTTTCTGGAACGGTTTTGTTGTGGTGATTAATGGGAGCGTGCACGTTGATTAAAGTGTAAGCTTCATTAGCTGATTTAATAAAAAGCAATGAGACTCTCTCGTTGGGTGATGTGAAATTAATAACCGAGTCTAGTATGGAATTGTGTATCGCGAATACGGTACCTAAAAGCGGTAATTTGCCCATTACTTTCACGGCAGGTTTCCCCTTGTAGATTCTGAAACTGTTGGTGTCGAAATGATTCTCGTCCATGAATTGTGCTTCTTGGAAAGCGGTGATTTTGAGATTGAACTTTCTCATGGTGTTGGTGAGCTGCTTCAGTTTACCTGTTTTAGCGAGTGTATTAACGTTAATTGTACCGATGTGATGTTTTTGTTTGATCTTGAGATAATGGAAGGTTTTTGAGAAGCTTCCATTCTTTTCCGCATGGTGTCCTTGATCCCCCAGAATCCGATGATCAGGTGAAGCCAGTCTTTCGACTGGTGCCTGGGGTAGTGATACTTTGATCTTGTTTTCCATCATGCGTTCAAGCTGAATAGAGCTAAGTGGTGGTCTCAGTTGAGACCACAGGGTGTACGACTCGATTTTTGAGTTCGAGAAGATTGAAATACAGCCGACTCAACTAGAGAAACAGACGCTGATCACTGGCCGTCAGAAACTGAACAGACGCCAATGGATTTGTTTAGTTAGTTATTGGTCCGCCCTGTGTATCAGTGTCTCCTATATCTAGGAGACTTTCCCCTATCCGCCACCTGGGGAGGCGCCCGATGGGGGTACTAACAACCCCACACGAGATATATATATATATATATATATATATATATATATATATATATATATATATATATATATATATATATATATATATATATATATATATATATATATATATATATATATATATATATATATATATATATATATATATATATATATATATATATATATATATATTATTTCGAAAGTTTTTAGCAATAACAGGCTTATTTTGATATGAAAGAGTTTATTTTTGTTGACGTTTCTTTGTTATATTACAACATTGTCAAAACTAATGAATTAAAAAATCAATTTCAAGAAATATATATATATATATATATATATATATATATATATATATATATATATATATATATATATATATATATATATCTCGTGTGGGGTTGTTAGTACCCCCATCGGGCGCCTCCCCAGGTGGCGGATAGGGGAAAGTCTCCTAGATATAGGAGACACTGATACACAGGGCGGACCAAAAACTAACTAAACAAATCCATTGGCGTCTGTTCAGTATCTGACGGCCAGTGGTCAGCGTCTGTTTCTCTAGTTGAGGCGGCTGTATTTCAATCTTCTCGAACTCAAAAATCGAGTCGTACACCCTGTGGTCTCAATTGAGACCACCCCTTAGCTCTATTCAGCTTGAACGCATGATGGAAAACAAGATCAAAGTATCACTACCCCAGGCACCAGTCGAAAGACTGGCTTCACCTGATCATCGGATTCTGGGGGATCAGGGACACCATGCGGAGAAGAATCGGAGCTTCTCAAAAACCTTCCATTATCTCAAGATCAAACAAAAACATCACATCGGTACAATTAACGTTAATACACTCGCTAAAACAGGTAAACTGAAGCAGCTCACCAACACCATGAGAAAGTTCAATCTCAAAATCACCGCTCTCCAAGAAACACGATTCATGGACGAGAATCATTTCGACACCGACAGTTTCAGAATCTACAAAGGGAAACCTGCCGTGAAAGTAATGGGCAAATTACCGCTTTTAGGTACCGGATTCGCGATACACAATTCTATACTAGACTCGGTTATTAATTTCACATCGCCCAATGAGAGAGTCTCGTTGCTTTCTATTAAATCAGCTAATAAAGCTTACACTTTAATCAACGTGCACGCTCCCATTAATCACCACAACAAAACCGTTCCAGAAAGCGTACAAGATTTTTGGGAAACATTGGAAGAAACAACCAATAAAATACCAAAACACCACGTGAAAATCTTGCTAGGAGATTTTAACGCACAGCTAGGTAAGGAAAAGAAATTCAGAGACACTACGGGTCCCCATACTAAACACAAACGTACCAACAAGAACGGTGAAAGGTTAATCGCGTTCTGTAGGAACTTCGAACTCAAAATCATGAGTACTCAATTTCAAAAACCTGCACATAAGCTAACTACTTGGAGATCGCCCAGTCTCAAGCAGGGTGAATATCAAATTGATCATGTCGCAATTTCCAAGAACAACGTAAAGGAAATTTTAAATGTTAGAACTCGTAAAGGCGTCTTTGATTCGGATCACTATCTCCTCCAAATAAAAACAAAATTTCAACCCAACAGAAATAAAAAATTTACACCCAGAAAAGTTAGGTCCGATCCAGAATATCTGAAACTTCACAGGATACAATCATTGCACAAATCAATCAGGAAGAATCGACGAATTGGGAAATCCTTACAAAGAATATTCAGAAAGCCATCACACTAGGACAACCTCCTCGCACCAGGAAACACCGCTGGTGGAACTTAATCTGCGACCAAGCAGTCGACAAGAGAATAACTGCATGGAAAAAATTTAACGGCCATAAAAATGAGGAAAACTGGGAGAATTTCCTTACAACTCAAAAACAGGCCTCCAAAGTAATTAGAAGAGAAAAACGGAGATACGATAATAATAGGTGTCACGAAATACAGAAGGATTTCACTAATAATAATACTAGAGATTTTTACAAAACTTTCAGAGAAAACTTGCGAGGATACCAAGCGCCCACTCTTTGCTTTAGAAAATCCGATGGCGCGTTGGAAACTAACACAAAAATAACTGCAGAATGTTAGCCGAATATTTCAGCACCCTTCTCAACTGCAGTCCACCCCAAGAAAAACTTATGTTCGACTTTTCGGGGTTTACGCATCCAGACTCGCAAGCCCCTGATATGGAAGAGATTACGGCAATTATCAAGCAACTCAAAAACAACAAAGCAGCAGGAGAAGATGGGATTATTGCGGAACTCTGGAAACTGAACGATACTACTTTGACCCAAAAACTTCATCATTTAATATCAGAAATCTGGAGAACGGAACAGATACCAGAGGATTGGAAATGCGCGTTGATACATCCATTGCACAAAAAGGGGGACAAAATGGATATCAATAATTACAGGGGAATTTCCTTACTCCCGGTTGCGTACAAAATACTTTCTAAAGCACTCCTAAACAGAGTAGAACACCAAGCGGATCCACTAATTGGGGAATACCAAGCTGGATTCAGAAAAGGCCGATCATGTGCTGAACAGATCTGGACTTTGAAGACGATATTACAGATGAGGAAATGTAGAAATACAGTGATCACATTCATTGACTTCAAAAAAGCATATGATTCGGTAGACCGCGAAACCCTTTTCGAAATCATGAAAGAATTTGGAATCGATCGAAAGACCCGAACAATTATAAAACAGACACTTACAGGTACAACTTCCAAGGTTAAATTTATGGGCGAAATATCAGATCCCTTTGAAATCAAAACCGGTGTGCGGCAGGGGGACGGACTTTCGCCAATTCTTTTCAATATTGTTTTAGAAAAGATCATTAGGGAATGGGAACTTCACGTGAAGGGCATACAAGTGGGTATCAAAAAGAAAATAGAATAAATGTCAAATGTCTCGCCTTTGCAGACGATATTGCTATCATCACAGACAACAGAACTGAAGCCATTCGCGCCGTGGAAAAACTACATGAAATTGCGCAGAAAACCGGGTTACAAATTTCTTATGATAAAACCAAATACATGGAAAGAAAACCAAAAAATAAATCTTCTCTTATGACAAAACATGGTGAAATTTTGCAAGTAGGCCATTTTAAATACCTCGGGGAAGTTATACAGTCCTCAGGTTTAAACCGAATCGCTAATGAACAGAGAATAACCAAGCTCCAAAGGGCCTACAAACTAACATGGGCTCACTATAACAAAAAGTGCATTTCGAGAGGCGCCAAATTGAGGCATTATAACACAACGATTCTTCCAGAAGCAATCTACGCAGCTGAAACAATGGTTATTGGCGGCCATTCAAGAATTAGAGAAATAGAAAAACAAGAACGAAAAATTCTCAGAAAGATTTACGGGCCAATCAATAGAAACGGTATTTGGATGAAAAGACCTCAAAACGAATTGTATCAAAAGACAAATACGATAACGGAAGAAATCAGAAAACGACGAGCAAAGTTCTATGCACATGTCTACAGAATGAAACAGTCCAGAATACCGAAGAAACTACTCAATATAATTATAAATAGTAAATGCGGAACAGAGTGGCTAAAAGAGGTCCAAGAGGATCTACAACAGATCAATATAAAAAATCTCGAAGATCGCACTGAATGCCGCTATAAAATCGCACATATAAAGTTTGAGCAAAAAGTAATTCGTCAACCTGGAGTAAAGTGGACAGATGAACGGAAGAAAGAGCATTCAGAGAGGATGAAGCGTTTTTGGGAGGCAAAAAAGATGAAGCAAAATTCCTAATGATTGCGAATTCAAGTTCAGTCGCTCTCCTCATGGGGAACAATCGAAATAATAATAATAAATATATATTTATATATATAAGTGTGAAGGTTTCTTGGGAATGAGCACAGTTTAAACTTGATGGAGTAATTATTTATTCGACATATGTTTCGGCTCTAGGCCTTTTTCAAGAATATTATAGGTTCATTGTTGGTTGGAAACCAACTTCGTCCCTACGGTAGAACAAGTGATGCAAACATGGGAGATAAAAAGCTACGTTGCGTAAAAAGAAAGATGTTACATATAAATTATATAACGAAAATGTGGTACTTGAGTCTTATTATGAATAATCAATTGAACTGAAGTAAAAAAGAAACTGAAGTTCGATGAAATCACGTTTTATCCGACTGATGAATGCTTTTTGAAAGCCATTTTTTTTATGCTTTTCGATAATTATTTACGGTTTTGATCAAATGAGCGTAATTTCTGCAAATAAACAAATTTTTGATTTTGAGTGTCTTCAAACGAATGATTTCATTTAATGAGCTCATTTCTTTCATTCGGCTGAATATCTGAAACGAATTTTGCATAGTATCAGTTTTAAATGTTCGTTTACCAAAACGTTACACTGTCACTCAATCACTTTTCCTGGTCAACACTTGAATGTATCTGGTAATTTAGTTTCTGTATGAAATTTCTATCCGAAAAAATTATTTTTGTGTCAGAAAATAAATTTTGAATTTGTGTGATAAGCTGTGTTTGATATATTTTTCATAATGGAGTATGGAGTGAGAGTATATACCATCAGCTCACCATTTACTGATGCGCCCTTTTTTAACTTTCCATCTTGTTCGAAACTAAGCCGTTTGTTCGATATAACCTGGAATAATTCAGTGGAGCAAATTAATTGAAATGAGTTACTATCACTTTGAAAAATAACTCACAGTTTCTGCAAAATTTTTCAATGTGTCACAAATTTCATGTCCTGACTTCCAATGTTCGGTGAAACTGTAAAAATATTCATTGTAGTAAATCGGTGTTGCTAGCCTTATGAAATACATTTCCATCATTCTGTAAAGAAATTTTAATTTTTATGTAATCAAAAAATTTTTTCCGATCTCGGTTACCGATCTAATAATTTCCCAAAGTTGTTATTTGTCCTCTGCGTGTCCACTTTAATACCCATAGCAGTTTCTGAAGGCAAAAAATATTTACTTTCAATATCATGAGGTGCTAAAACTTATTTCAGTATTATATATATATATATATATATATATATATATATTATATATATATATATATATATATATATATATATATATATATATATATATATATATATATAGAACAGTAATTCAATCGTGTTAACCAACCACGTGCGGACATGAATAAATGTATTAATATTTCACAGTGAGAATCGAGAATTGAAATTACATTTCAAAAGTTTTGAACTCGACTGGGATTCGAACCCAGGTTCTTGGTACCCAAAGAACCTGGGTTCGAATCCGAGTCGAGTTCAAAACTTTTTCATATACAGTATGATCCGTACGTGCGTGGTTAGCGCGAATAATATCAACTTTACACTCATGTCATTAACGAAAAAATTGAAAATACATCTGGGAGGGTGAAAAGGTGTTTACCCGCTTTCGTGCATTTTGAAAGACGAGCGTCGACGACTAGCTTGCGAACAAAAGAGTACTTAGATATAGTCGAAATTGCATTGCGAAGTGTAGACCTCGGTAGCTTATTTGGTAAAGCAACAGGGCGTAAACCTGAGAGACCATATATCAGTTAATTGCAACGTTGAAAATGATGTGTGCTGTGTGAACTGTATCTATCACAATAACAGATATAAAACAAAACTAAATACAGCACATATGGCTAATGATAGTGAGTGCTGCCAAGTGTTAAAATGGAAGATCAAGAAGTATATAGACAATACGGACTACTCAATGTCACCTCTCATACCCAGATACATCGGTAACGTGTACCTCTTGACCGATAAGAAGAGAAGATCAACGACAATTTCCGGCAACCGCCAGCCAACCAGAAAGGCATCCGTTAGTTCGATGCCTCCTTTTGATAAACATACTCCTGCATCTGGGTAACTTATGGATTGCTTCGATGTGATGAACGAAATTCAGAATGAATGTATAGGGTATGAATCTATATTCGATAATGTCAGGGCGATCAATAAATACTTTCAGAACAATAGAGAAAATATTATGTATATAAATATTAGAAGTTTAAATGCAAATTTCAACAAACTTCAAATTCTTATTGATGTAATTGAAGTTAAACCTATTATGATAATGTATACGGAGACTACAATTCTTGATCATTGCGGGTATTTCTCCATTCCAGATTACAAGATTCTTTATAACAATAGTACTGTAAATCAGTGTGATGGTGTGTTGGTGTATATATCTGAAAACGTGAACGAATATACGGAAATAATAGAAATTGGAAAACTGAAAATTTTTCATACCAACATTGATACTGAAAATAATAATAAAATTCAGATATCTGCACTATACAGGTCACACGATATACCAAAAACAAATATCATAATGTGCCTGAAAAAATTTCTAAAAGATAAGCAAAACGTAAAAAATCATTTTATAATAGGCGATTTCAACATTGACCTTATTGATCTGGACTATGCTGGTCAGGAACACCTAAACAATCTTTTGGAGAGAGGCTTCGTGCCGAGTTTTCAATCAATCACTAGACTTGAAAGTCAGGGTGAGCGGGGAACATGCATTGACAATATTTTCATAAAAACATCTGGGTTGAAAACTAATACTGGTAAATGGATATATAACATTACTGATCATTTTCCACTATTTCTGACATTAAAAAAGATTAGAATCAATACTTGCAACACTGTGAAAATAATTAAAATTGACTATAAAAAACTTAAACAAAACTCATTGTATGAAAATTGGAATGAAATATTATTGATGACAGGCCCTAACGAGGCAACAAACCTATTAATAACAAAAATACAAAAGTTTATAAGATATGCAGTAAGGAAAAATCCTAATAGAAAAATAGCAAAATAATTACCTAGAAGTGGCTGGATAACAGGGGGTGTCATTAATTCATGTGAAACGAAAGAATTTCTATATAAAATCTGGTAATCGCAACCTAATAATGATCTATTGAAGAATGAATATAAAAATTATGAGAAAATACTGAATAAAGTAATAAAAGATGCCAAGCTAATTCATGACAAAAAAATAATTAAAGTAAATAGCGACAACCCTAAAAAATTGTGGAATATAATTAATCAAAAATAAGGTAAAACTAGAAAGACTTATGCCTCAATAGATAAAATATATGACAAAAATAAAAAATTACTGCAGGATCCAAAAGATATTGCGGAAAGTTTGAACTTATTTTTCAATAACGTGGGTACTGAACTGGGTAACAAAATTCAATTGATTTCTAATACTGGGCCACAGATGCCTGTTATGAATGAGAGAACATTCTTTATATATCCTACAGATTTTCACGAGATAGCTGACATCATACGTTATTTGAAACTGAAAAAGGGAGGTGTTGACAATATCGATGCTAAAACATTGAAAACAATACCAGATTCTATAATTTACCCCCTGGCACATATAATCAATTTGTGCATAGCAGAATCCATAAGGCCAGACTCCTTGAAAAACGCAGAAATTGTCCCTATATATAAAGCCAAAGACAAAAAATATCCGAAAATTATCGTCCGATATCTTTGATATCAAATTTAGCCAAAATATTCGAAAAAGTTATATACGAAAGATTATTTGATTTCACAGTCTCCTGCATGATATTAGCAAAAAATCAATATGGCTTTATAAGGAATAAAGGTTCGAAAGACGCTTTGCAACATTTAACTGAGACATTATTGAGTGCATTGGATAGAAGTAAACCTATTGCAGTAACTTTTCTGGACCTGGCAAAGACTTTTGATACGGTCAATCACTCGATATTGTTGAACAAATTATATTGTTATGGAATAAGGGGTAATGCACATCGTATGATTTCGAGTTATCTGGTCAACAGACAGCAAAGAGTAAGAATAAACAATGATGTGAGCGGATATCTAGAAGTGAATACAGGAATCCCTCAAGGGACCATTCTTGGACTACTGTTGTTTATACTGTATATAAATGATGTGATAAGAGAAAACATTATCTCATATGCAGATGATACGGCCATTGTTGTTGAAGATAGCAACTAGAGTGGGGTAGAAAGGAAAATGAATATCGAGCTAAAACATATATCAACATGGTTGGTATTAAACAAACTTTCCTTAAATTTTGAAAAAACAGTATATATAACTTATGGCGTTTATCAGGACAGTGTTCCTCCTCACTTTGACCTGCGGATTGATAATGAGAAATTGAAAAGAGTCGAAAGCTGCAAATATTTAGGAGTTATTTTTAAGAGAACTTAAAGTGGTCGGAACATGTGAGATTTTTGTATGATAGAACTATGTATCTTGTTTTCTTATTTTATAAACTGTCTGCGATAATGGACGTCGAGACAATGAGGATGATTTATTATGCTTTTTTTAACGGTATTGTTACTTACGGGATAACGTCGTGGGGAGGCGCATATGGTAATGCCATTGGACTGTTGTTCAATTTGCAAAAAAGATTATTTAAAATAATGAATGTAAATACTCCTTCAAATGAAGAGAACCCATTGTACATCAAACAAATCTTTGCTCTGGAATCAAACTTTTATCATAATGAGCGCCTTAGGTCTGGTTTCGTGGCTTCAGAAAGTGTAACGAGAAATAAAAGCATAATACTGCCAAAAATGAACAAGGCTGTGAGAAATAAAGATAGTTTGATAAATGCAATTAGGATATTTAATAGAATACCAAACAGCTTAAAGAATATGAAGGTTAAGAATAAAAAAATTAAACTAAAAGAATGGATAAACAACAATGTATCTTTAACGTGAAATGAATGTATATTTGGGTATAGATTGCTGGGAGGGGTTTTAGTTTGTGGATGTGGACTAGTGGGGGGGGGGAGTTGTTTGGGGGTTGTTGATTTTTTTGACGGTAATTTTAAGTTTAAGTCACCGTGCCCACCAACAGATAACTGTGTTTATCTCTGTGGGAATTTGCGTAGACATTTGTTACTTCTATGTAAATTTATGGTTTCAATAAATAAATAAATAAATAAATAAATAAATAAATAAATAAATAAATAAAAAATAAATATATATATATAATTTAGTTATTTTTCTATTTTATTTTATAGTCAATGACGCTCGATGAATGTTTCAAACTGAAACAAGAATTTATTCAATAAAAACAATATTAACTTAATTCTAAAATATAACAAACCTGAAACAAGAATCGAGAATTAAATGTCGATTGAATATTAATCTTGAGCTCTGCGTCCACAAAATATACAAACAGAATAGGAGGTTAAGTACCTTAAGTACTGTCAGACAGTTCACAGAATAATATGAGAATCACAGAATGATACGAGTACAAGGTACAAGGATTACAGAATTTGTGATATGGTCTCTACCGTAACATAATACACTAAATACTATAACGTCAGTGCATAGGGCACTAGATGGCGTTATATATATATATATATATATATATATATATATATATATATATATATATATATATACATATATATATATATATATATATATATATATATATATATATATATATATATATATATATATATATATATTCTGAAAGAAAAACTTCATATTCGTTGACGTTTCGTTGTATATCACAACTTCATCAAAACTAATTAGTTTTGACAAAGTTGTAATATACAATACGAAAATAACAATAATAGTAATATACAATATAAAAATAAAGTTTTTCACATTCAAATAAGCCTGTTATTATATAATAACAGGTATATAATATAATATAGCCAAGAGAATATCAATAGAAACATGGAAATATTTCAAATGAAACGCCCAGGGAGCTGTCTACACAAATGTTATGAACCGAAACGTGACCTATCACTTTCGAGAGTGAATATTAA
The DNA here is from genome assembly GCA_030704895.1 of Henosepilachna vigintioctopunctata. Classification (NCBI taxonomy): domain Eukaryota; kingdom Metazoa; phylum Arthropoda; class Insecta; order Coleoptera; family Coccinellidae; genus Henosepilachna; species Henosepilachna vigintioctopunctata. The sequence continues at coordinate 1,148,578 of JARQZJ010000017.1, forward strand.
GCTCGCTCCTTGAAACCATCGACCTTCTTGAAATGGTTTTTTTCATGCAATTGTTTCATTCTGAATAGAAAACATCAGTGATATTTATTCGAACAATCAATTTTTTATGACTTTCTAAACGGCCCCAGGCCGTATGTTCAAAATGAGAACATTAATTCCTGAACTGATCACATGAGATCTATGAAAAAAAATGACATAAACTCGCTCGAGCACATTAGATTCCCTTCCTAGTTCAATGAGAGTGCGTACAGGCTTTGAACATGTCATTCAAACACCTCAAAACTTTGTAGATGTGTAAGGAGAGTGGCCCCTGGCCTCATTACTCCAAATCTTATCCTGCCGGGCAAATCGAGAACTGTTTTTCAGATTTAAGGGTGAATATATATATATATATATATATATATATATATATATATATATATATATATATATATATATAAGTGTGAAGGTTTCTTGGGAATGAGCACAGTTTAAAATTGATGGAGTAATTATTTATTCGACATATGTTTCGGCTCTAGGCCTTTTTCAAGAATATTATAGGTTTATTGTTGGTTGGAAATTGACTTCAATTTCACAAATCTTTCTTAAAACTTTTGGATTCAAGAAGAAAGAGTTTTAAGAAAAATTTGTGAAATTGATGTCAATTTCCAACCAACAATAAACCTATAATATTCTTGAAAAGGCCTAGAGCCGAAACATATGTCGAGTAAATAATTACTCCATCAAGTTTAAACTGTGCTCATTCCCAAGAAACCTTCACACTTATGTTATTAAGCAAAGCACAAAAAAACTAAACGATATATATATATATATATATATATATATATATATATATATATATATATTTATTTATTTATTTTTATGTATTTGAACATTTGTTACAAATCTGAGTATTTATTGAGTATACTTACCGCATATAGTATCGACGAGACAGGAAGACATTCTTGGAAAAATATCAAAAGATTTACCATCGTTTTCACTGCACAAAATATCCACAAGAATTTTCGCTTGTTCACTGAAAATTGGCATATACGATTCGAGTATTTTCTGACTGAATGTTGGGTTCATTAGTTTTCTATGTTTTTTCCATATGTGAACTGAAAAGTATGTACTGTTAGTATTAAATATTTTGTTTTGATGAATATAATTTCTGATATTAAGCTCTTATGCTTTCTATGTTCATGAGATTTTGAAATGAGATGTTTACGTCTTTCTATCATTATGCTTCTGAATACATATTGATATATACATAGATTTTAATGTTTAATAGTGTTGGCGTTTAATTGATGTAAATCCATTATAATTGAATATAAATTTAAATTCAGAAACTTGAACTTATGATTTACATACACTTCATTAGTGTAATAGCATGACTTCAGATGCAAACAGAATGATTATTTTGAAAAATAAATAATAAAAATAAAAAAATAAAAATGAAAAAAAAAAACTTTATTCTGTTTGCATCTGAAGAAGTCGTTTGTAACGACGAAACGCGTCATGCTATGTAGTCAATAAAGTGTAAATTTATTAGTTCAAGTGTTTGAATTAAAGTTTATATTCAAATATACATAGTTTATGAAGGAAATGTTAGAAGGGTATACGGCATTTCACTTTCAACGAAATTGAGAACGACAGGACGATCACTTTACTCTAAATGAATGGATTATTATTCTTTATTCATAACTGTTCATTACAATCATTCCATTATTTATTTCTCGACCATTAGTAATTTGATATTTCTACCTGTTGAATAAGAGAATCATTCTATCTATTCATTAAAATGAACAATTCGGTAAAGTTCCAGAGCAATATTTGTATGATGAGATATTTCGTTTCAATTTTCGATAAAATCTTTTCGATTTCATCATGTTTATTCGAGTTTCTACACAAAATTTGGCACAATTACGTATCAACTGGTAATATCAAAGAAAGAGAAGTAACAAAGTTTTGCCTCTTTATGGCGAAGATTGAAAACACAGCTTACATTAAAAACACAGCTTGGTTAATCCAATAACGAATTGCAAACAGTATTAATTATTCTGGTTTAATTATGAATTATGTTGTAATTTGTTCAAATCATAAAATTTCGATGAAAGCATTCATCAAAAGGAAACGCATACAGGAGTAAAATATATATGCTCAAGAATAGAGTGAACCGTAATCTGAAATTTCAATTTTAAATATATCCACTATCATCAGATATGTCTTATATGGATTTAGTGAATCGAAATCCAGAAAAAATGATATATTGAAAATAATTCTATTTGGATTGTGTTATTGTGTCGTTGATTTGATTCCAACTCACCTGGTGCTGATAATAGACCGTTTCCCAGAAATGGTTTGGTGAATTCATAGACATCACCCTTTTCAAGAGCTTTAGAACTGTTCAAAATGATCTCTAACCACTCGGGGTTGCTTATTACAACGAAAAATTTAGGACCAATCCATAGTTTGTGTACATCTGAATACATTTTGGGATATCCCGAGAACGCTTTGAATATAGCTGAAAATTGACACATATGGAATTTTGTTTGAGCAAGTTGAAACGCTACTGCTTGTTTTATTTCAATATCCATCTGGAAAAACATTTGGTGGAAAGAATGAAATCTCATTTACCTTCCGTTCCCCCAAAAAAATCAAGTGAACTTCCTAGGAATGGATATCCTGATGGTCCTGGTAACTTGGCAGATAACAGATAAAATTTCCTTCTATCCCAATAAAATTTTCCGATGACTATGCATAATAAGCATGCCACTATTTTGAGAAGGAACAAACGTGAATCATCAGAAGTTGGTGTTTGAACTTGCTGCTCTATCATTTTGTCACCTAACAATGAAATTGAATTAATTTGACGTTTGAATTTTTTCAGACAGCCAACGATTGAGTTATTTTTTTTTGGTTTCGAAGTTTTTTTAGTGGTGAAACTTAAATCCTAAAATACTAGTATAAATGATTTGTGAATCTTGAAAGTATATATGTATATATATACATACATATATATATATATATATATATATATATATATATATATATATATATATATATATATATATATACATAAGGAAATGAAATTTTTTGTGCTTATGGCACTGAATGAAATATTTGAGGAAATGAACACTAAAACATTCATTCGAAAAATTCAAATTAATCAACAGAATGTTTTAGTAGAGCTAGATATGTGAACGTGTAAGATGTGATGTCCTTCAAGGGATAAATGTTGACTTGCGCACTAGTCACTTTCGTCAATCGGTATTGAGTACCTAATCGCTCTGCTACCTGAAGATCCTCACTGTTAAGACAGAAATATAGATTAAGTCGTATGCCTATATAATGCATAGATTACCGTACATTTCGAATCTTACAATTAATGAAAAGCACATAAAGACATCTACATTGAAAGTTTCACACGTCCCTATCAGTCAAGATACTACATTTTACAAGTCTAGATTTTTGGGACAATTTCATCTAATTTGATGAAGTCATGCGCCATCTACTTTGTGGTTGTAGAATCGCTCGTTGTCATTTCTCAAAACATGTCAGAAATTCACTACAAGAAAAAGAAATCTGTAGTTCCCGTGCTATATTTTCCAGATAATACTACTTATAGATATTCGCTATCAAAGTACACTATAACTTTCTTCCGACAATTTTTGATGAATTATTCTCAGGAATATAGCATTGTCAATAAATTTAGGCATCGATTTCAAGATTCTTCAACATTTTTCTCATGAAGGATAATGGAGAACTATTATTATCTAACATTGATCCCTAGAAGGACAACACAAAACAAAATCGAAATATTTAATATATGGAACAGAGCATCCAATAATCTGCAGTCATTAAACACAAAGATATTGATTATGTAGAAATGCAATTACGCTTATTGAATCGAGTTTTTATTTGATCAATCAGATATTAGAGAGATTTTTGGTATCAGTCTTGTTATTAACTATATTATCTTTAATTTTGATAAAAATCATTTTTTTGAAAAGACGTTTTGAGAGGTTGCTCTCAATGTTGAAAACAGTTGGGTTGAGGAAATTAAACTCATGATTCTCTTGAACAGAGTGAATTGTAAGACCTGTGCTGTCTTTTTTACCCTTGTCTTTCTTTGCCAAGTTGCAAAATTCTGTTTTGCTTGACCAATAAACTGACTTTTACAATTATTGCCCGATATTCTATAAATGCAATTAGGAGTCTGTAATTTAGCTGTTCGATCCTTCAAGCGAGAAAACAAACTTCTCCCTATTTTCAGGTATTATGGAACACCAATTTCCGTACCGGAGTTCAAAATTAGTGATAGATAACTGTTTCGTTAATTTAGGGATAAAAGATATTTTATATCTAGACTTTAACGTAGCCGAACTTGAAGCAAAGGGCGTAACACATGTTTTTATATTAGATGTTTCGTTTAACATGACAATGAGGAATATCTTACTGAACTTAAATTGCGGATTAACTTAAATTATTTGTTGGTAGAAATACTATATATATTGAACAAGCATAACCATTTGTTATCAGAATAAGAATACTTTTCGCATTTTGGTTATTGTAATATTATATAGGTGCATAATTTTCTACTGCAGAACTAAATATTGAGAAATTTTAGATTTCATTGAAAATATTCGAAAATTTCATAGGGTATTATATTTAAATTTGGTATTATATGAAATATATATTATTTTCTTGATAATGAGCTGACCGCTCATTATCAAGAATAATGATAAATAATATTATTTAATACTAGCTGACCCGGCCAACGTTGTTTTGCCATATAAATTATTATATATATATATATATATATATATATATATATATATATATATATATATATATATATATAAATATATATATATTAAAATAAATTAAACTCTTGGCTTGATGTTTCACGATTTATTTAACAATATGTATAGTCAACATGTTTCGAGCGTTAGCTCATTTTCAAGACTGGTCTTGAAAATGAGCTGACGCTCGAAACATGTTGACTATATATATTGTTAAATAAATCGTGAAACATTAAGCCAAGAGTTTAATTTATTTTAATATTCAACTATGTTTCACCAAGAGTTAAGCGAGAATTCAATCTCATTAATAAATATATATATATATATATATATATATATATATATATATATATATATATATAAGTACTTATTATATAAGACTTATATAATATATATAAGTCGCTTTCTCTGTAAATCTGTAATATCTCCGAAAATATTCATTTTAATCATATGCTGTTAAGGGCCATATAAATCTATATAAAATCTACAATGTATTTAAGGTATTCAATTGGATAAGGATTAATGTTGTATTGGTTAAATTCGTTATGTTAAATTCGCTTCGAAAATTAGCCATTATTTGTAAAAAGTAAATGAGAAAAAAATTTTATTGTGGTATATCCATATGAGATAGGCATATACCATTGCGGAGTTCTCTGTAGACTTTTTCAATGTGTATAATACTTAGTACATTATTTTGATAAATCTCGTAGGGTTCAGCCTTCGTTTGCAATGTTAGCGAAAAAATGTAATTATTTACGACATCACATTAGAAACCTCAAAAATAACATTATTTGTCCACTATTTCATGGATGCTCTTATACATATAAACCTTCCTCTTCAATCACTGTATCTACGAAAGAACACCACATCAAAATCCTTTGCGTAGTTTTAAAGATTTAAGCATACATGGGGATATAGGGACAGAGAAAGCAACTTTGTTTTATACTATGTGGTGAAGTATTGCTATTCCTCGCTGGAGAGCTCCGATATAATAAACGCGTCCGTTCGCTGCTGAATTCAAAGTGCTACATGGAAAACCGCGGCCTCAGACGCGCTATTTATAGGCACGCACGCTTTTGCCGCACCGGGCGGCCGGCCGGTACCACCGCAAACGCTACGCCCCGCAATTTTTAAATCTGTAATATCTTCGAAAATATTCAGTTAAATCATACGGTGTAAGGGCCACATATATCTATATTAAATGAACAATGTATTCAAGGTATTTAATTGGTTATGGATTAATGCTGTATGGGTTAAAATCGCTTCGAAAATTAGCCATTATTTGTCGCAAAAAGTAAATGACAAAAAAAAGTTATTGTGGGTTATCCATAAGAGATAGACATATACCATCACGGACTTTTCTGTAGACCTTTTCAATGTGTACAATACTTAGTACATTATTTTGATAAAACTCGTAGGGTTCAGCCTGCGTTTGCAATGTAAGCGGAAAAAATGTAATTATTTACGACATCACATTAGAAACCTCAAAAATAACACTCCACTATTTAGTGGATGTTATTATACATATAAACCTTCCTCTTGAATCACTCTATCTATTAAAAAAAACCGCATCAAAATCCGTTGCGTAGTTTCAAAGATTAAAGCGTGCAAAGGGACAGAAAAAGCGACTTTGCTTTATAGTATGTAGTGATTAAATAATATTATTTAATATTTGAATTAAATAATATTATTTAATTATTCAATATATTCGTGAAACATTGAACCTAGAGTTTGATTCAAATTTTTATTTAAACATGTTTCATCAATAGATCTGTAATCTGTAAGCCAGATTTCAATGTCAGTTAATAATTATTCAAATGATGGAAATTCAGGGTACCTAGACCTTCTCACATACTCTTTTGATAGTAATAGAAAAAAAAAGAAAAATAAAATTTTAAATAGTTCCATTGTTTCATTGAAAGCTAGTCTAGTGGGTAATGCTCATCTCTCGTAGTAGGTAGAAGGGAACAAAAAAAAGCCGAATTGGGTCGGGAATAAATATGCCATGTTCCTTCGAGCTTTGCTTCATCTCGTATTATAATAAACCGTTTTATTCCTCTATATTGTGTATCTTGTTTATGTATTACGGGTTCTGTGGGACAAAATTATTTTGAATTGAATCACAATGTAAGACATGTTTACGAAACTAAGCAATCCATTGCTAAATCCCAAAAATTTCTATTAGATATGCCGATTTCGCTCCTATTCTACCAATTGACCAACATAAATCTACATATTTCGAAGATATTGAAACATTCCATCAAAAATTATTCGATACAAAACACTTATTAATATTATTTATGGAACGGATTAACCCACAAGTGCAATTTAACATATGTTGCGCTGAATGAAATAAATCAAGTCCTAATATCACAAAAAATTATATAATACTAATTGGTAATTTCTCGATAAATTGAAAACTTAATCATTTTTATCCAAAATGCTAGAAAAAATATGTAGAAATTTAGAAAATCGTTTGAGCAATGACAGTAACTCAACAACAAGCAAGTATTGTAGGCCTAGGTAGAAAACAACACTACTTGTTTATTACACTATTACACTATTACATATGTTGAATGAAATTAATGATTAGGAGAACAATCACCTTCAAAATATTAAAAATTCACAAAAGTGTGCAGTTACGCTTTCGTATATTCTCGCAAACTCAATTACTGAAGAATTAACAAATATTGAAAGGACTACCGGTAACATGCAGTTAACGAACAATGAGAAATCACAAATACTTTTATCTACAGTTTTTATATTTTGGATCATGATGGGAAACCAGTAGAAGCGCGTGCTTTAATTGATTATGCTAGTAAGACAAGCTTTGCGACTACTTCGTTTTTAAAGAAATTTAAATTGAAAACCAAGGAAATGAAAGTAACTTTGAGTATTCTAAGCAATACCAAGAATAAAATCACTAGAATAATTTTTCTCGTTATTTGGAAATTGCAAAAGAAAAGAAATTTTTTCATAGTAGAACGTACAATGAAAATTTGCCAATATACTTCGTTAACAGTAAACCACTAAACATTCCGCAAATTGTAGGGATTTTGACCTAGAATGCGGTACTTTTCCACATATATTCTTTTTATTGAATCGAAATATTTTTTTTTATATTATGTGTATATATAAGTCAATTCAAATTAGGTAAAAATATGCCAATAGTTCAAGAAAACTAAGCTTCAAGGTCATTGATAACTCAGGAACAAAATGACTCAACTCAACAGTTAATAAATTAAATATGTATAACAAATAATTCCGTACCGGAACAGGTAGAAAAATTTTAGGCGTGAAATATACAAATTCTGAAAAAATAACATTGTAAATATCTTGGTGAAGAATTGTGAATAGAAAACTATTTCAAATAAACTTTTACTAGGGATTACTAAGGTCGTTGTCAAGTTTCTCTACCTAAAAGGGATAACATCTGTTCACAATATTCAGGAAAAGGTATTATGCTCTAGAATTTAGATTAGAGGATGATGATGCTCTGAGAAATGAATATATATAAAATTTTTGATTGAATTCGAAAGCTTTGCTCATAAGAAACAAATATCCGACAATGAAATCAACGATGAAACTATAAACTTTTACCTGGGCTCATCATGGGGGTATTGAAAAAAGTAGTACTACCACTATATTTAGAGTCGTTTTCAATGGTTTACTAAAAATTACTACTTTGAGTATTAAATGAAGTTCTGCTTAACAGATCTACTGTCTAAAACGATTTATTTTCGAAATTATTAAAGCTCAGACAACACAATATTGTTTGAAATAATACTTTGGCGTAATTTAATGAACCGATGTAACATTATAGAATCTGACGTGTAACCTACGGTTTAATATTTTCGTATCTTCTAGACACTAGAGCATTTCATCGAATTGCATTATCAAAAGAAAAATACCTCATATCAAGTAAAACTATTTTGAAAGAGTTCTACGTTGATGACTTGCTAACAAGGACTGATACAATAGAAGACAGAATTGAATTACGAAATCAAATAATTGAATTTTCATGAAAAGCGAATTTGTTTTAAATTTGATTCATCATAAATGATAAATAATAATTATAACATATATAACTTGCTTGGAGTGATAATGGAGGAGTGTTTGAATTTTATGAAAGTTATGCTCGAGTTAAACAGTAAATATGAATTCTGGAAATATTTTTTCTCAGTAAAATTGATTGATCTTTCCACGTTGAATTTTGTTTTAAACTATTTTCTGTGCTATTATTCATAATTTAACTAATAACTTATTAGACCTCTATCTGCAAGATGGAATGCATATGAGACGAGTATTATACATGACTTATTCTTTAACACTAATTCATTTATGCAATGAAAACCTTAAAAGTTTCAATCTACTTGTTACTATGAAGAGAACGATACTTTGAAAAAATTAAAATTCATAATAGAAATATTAACGTTTTCTGAATATATTCAAGAATTGCTTCAGAATTGAAAGTACTGAAAATATAGTGAGGAGTTGAAATTGATCATTAGGATAACTTTAAATCAATAAGTTTGCATATTTCAGGTGTTTTGTTTAACAGTCATATATATCTTAGAGATGAACCTTTCTCTTTTTGTATGCAAATTTATTGTACTATCCACCTACGAATACATTTTACCTACGAAACGTGAAATTATTTTATAGGAAAAGAGTATCTGCTTATATTTTATAGGTGCCTATCTATACCCAAATATGAATATATTTTGAATATATGTTGAATAAAGTAATGTCAATTCCACCGATGTCATGCAGACTTCAATTTTCACTTTAATGCTAGATAGTTTTAACCGTGTCGATCGAGGAGAGAAAAAAAATAATTACTTTATATTAAATAAGTACACATTCTAACTATAACATATATATATATATATATATATATATATATATATATATATATATATATATATATATATATATATATATATATATATATATATATATATACGACCACGCAGTCATGTGGGGATTCATCAAGGGTACATTCTAAAAATAATTTGATACATACAGGGTGTTCCAGAAATGTGAGACATACCAAAGTTATGTTTTTTCTTATGGAACGCCCTGTATTTGACTACGTTTTTGGGTTTAACGTAAAAAATAAGATATACTTTCTTCAATATGTCATATATCTAACAATTATAGTCTTTGAGATATTTCGATTTTTCGCAAATTGGAGAATCCACAAAAAAAGATAACATCTCCGAAACAATTGACTTGAGCGAAGTGAAATTTTGTGTGTGAATAAAAGAGCGATTACAGAAAGTTTTAATGGATTCACATCCACTTAAGGTTCTACAGGATGTCCAAAATTTGATGTTCCTATGGTAACAAATTCAAACTACAATATCATGATTATTTTAAATGGGACACACTGTATTTTTCAATCCCATCGTATACCAAATTACATTCTCTTTGAAAAGTTATAGAGGTATTATATGCCTATTTCTATTAGTTCTAGAATTATTCTCAATTTTGTGAAATTATCATTTATTTTCATCTATTTTGTCACTTCAATATGCGAAGGGATGAGTGTTTCTTCTCAAAAATAATAATAAATTTAAAAACTGATTCACTTTAATTGACAGCAGCCTACTTCAGAAAAAAGAAATAACTGACAGCCTACTTCGAATTTTCAGAAATGCCCCACTTTGAAAAAGATAAATACTCAAAAACTAATTAGTGATCTGGAGCTTTTCAAGAAACTGATGAAATATTCAGAGCTGAAGACGGTATCAAAAGTATGGAACATTCATCTTTTTTTGAGAAGAAACACTCATCCCTTCGCATATTGAAGTGACAAAATAGATGAAAATAAATGATAATTTCACAAAATTGAGAATAATTCTAGAACTAATAGAAATGGACATATAATACCTCTATAACTTTTCAAAGAGAATGTAATTTGGTACATGATGGGATTGAAAAATACAGTGTGTCCCATTTAAAATAAGCATGATATTGTAGTTTGAATATGTTAGCAGAGGAACATCAAAATTTGGACACCCTGTAGAACCTTAAGTGAATGTGAATCCATTAAAACTTTCTGTAATCGCTCTTTTATTCACACACAAAATTTCACTTCGCTAAAGTCAATTGTTTCGGAGATGTTATCTTTTTTTGTGGACTCTCCAATTTCCGAAAAATCGAAATATCTCAAAGACTATAATTGTTAGGTATATGACATATTGAAGAAAGTATATCTTATTTTTTACGTTAAACCCAAAAACGTAGTCAAATACAGGGCGTTCCATAAGAAAAAACATAACTTTGGTATGTCACACATTTCTGGAACACCCTGTATGTATCAAATTATTTTTAAAATGTACCCTTGATGAATTCCCACATGACTGCGTGGTCATATTATTTTAAAAATTAACTGTTTCGTAATAAGAGACCATCGCGTCCACCTTGACTCACCCTGTATAATATATATATATATATATATATATATATATATATATATATATATATATATATATATATATATATATATATATATATATATATATATATATATATATATATATATATATATATATATTTATATATATAATATATATAATATATAAATAATCGCATTATTATAACTGTATACAACGACGCATACAAAAACTCAGTTGAAACTAATTTGAAATAATATTGAAATACCTAAATAGATAAGTAATTTATCAAAAGAGATTATCTCCTCAATTATATAATATATATTATGAATTATCATCATATATTATTTCATATAATTTATAAATGAAAAATGAAATAAGAATTTATCATCAATTTATAATGAGTTGAAATATGTAATAATATATCCATACTAATATTATAAATGCGAAAGTAACTCTGTCTGTCTGTTACTCTTTCACGCCTAAACGGCTGAACGGATTTTGATGAAATTTGGTATGGTGATAGACGATCACCTAGAAATGGTCATAGGCTATAAATAATCACGCCATCGTTCTTAGGGGGTAGGCAGTAGGCAGATCACTAAATTGACTTAGTGATTTTTAGTCGTTTTTGTTGGGACTTTTGCTCTTTCAAGTCTAAACGGCTGAACGGATTTTGATGAAATTTAGTAAGGTGATAGAGAGTAACCTAGAAAAGGATATGGGCTATTAATATTCATGCTATCGTGCTTAAGCGTTGGCAGTAGGCAGAAAACTATTTAAGTTAGTGATTTTTAATCGTTTGTTTTGAAAGTTTACCTCACACACGCCTTAACGTCTGAACGGATTTTTATAAGACTTGGTTAATTTGAAGATAGGATCCTAGGCACGGACACAGGCTACTTTTTACGGCGGGAAAATACCTCATTCCCGCGGAAATCTAGCGTGATCGTGTCAAGAAGCGCATGACGCCATAGCTACTGAAATGATTTTGATGGTTTTTTTTAACTGAGTGTTACTAAGACTTCAAGTTAGTATTTGATCACTTTTCTAACTTAGAGGGTAGATAGGTGCCATAATTTAGGGAATTTATGATGAAATTTTGATGCAACTGTCTTTATTTAACAGTTTTACTTGGATCGAAACTTAGCGACATTCCATCACACTACTTAACTTATAGGGTAGGAAGGTACCAAAATTCAGACTACTTTTTACTTCGGGAAAATATCTCATTCCCACAGGAACCTATACATAGTTACCTATCTACAACATTAAAACTCTGTCTAGAATCACATTACGCCAAAACTATTGATCTGATTTGTATACGATTTTTTATTCAACTGACTGTTACATTACATACAGACAAAATCTAATTACCTACACCACAGAATTAATATAGTACTACATAACTAGCTACGCTTTAAACTTGAGGAGGTAATTAGATAGACATTTATACGAACTTTAAGCCCAGTAATCAGTTCAGGATAGGTAATCAGTTCATCACCGAAATTTTAACACCTACACTTAGTTTGTTTACTATCAACGAGGGAAAATAATTCAATATAACGCAAACCTTCAAATCATACGTCGTCGTAGTGAATACAAGACGCTGCGCCGAGCGAAGAGGCAGTGCGGCGCGAGTGGAGGGCCGTGCCAAACTGTGCCTACCCAAGCGGGCAGGTAGTTTTTTTAGGCAGGTAGAAGCATTAGGTAGTTAAGGTAGCTGTTAGATGTAGGTATTTTCTTAACCAATCATTCATATCTCTAGGTTTACTCAGATACGTATTATTCTTTATTTTTGCACTCGCTTTCATTTGTTAATTCTCAATTCATGTGTAGGTTAAGTGTTTTTTAGCTCACATCAGGATATTTATAGTTCGTAGTAAATTAGTTTAGTAATAGATTTTGTCATTATATTATAGTTCTTTTATGTTAGTTTTGATAGATAAGTAGGTAGTACCAGTACTGAAGAAAATTGTGTATTGTGGTGTGGTACATAAACTCAATATTTTTGAATTTATTTAGTTAATTTAGGTTTTAGGTATGAAAGGTTGTCAGGTGCATAGACGATAAATAAAGCTCAGGGGCAAACATTAAAAGTAGCCGGCATTAATTTAGAAAAGAGTTGTTTTTCTCACGGACAATTATACGTGGCTTGCTCACGTGTTTCAAGTCCACAGAATCTCCATGTGTTGGCCAGAGAGGGAAAAACAAAGAACATAGTTTACAAAAATGTACTACAACAATAAGGCCTCTTATTTTTAGCTTCCTACATTATTATACTACTTACATTAAGTTAGCACTTCCTACGCAGACGATGTTGCGGCTGTCACACTGTCTAACATCGGTGGTTGGCAGGTAGGTAGTTAGTAGTATTTTAAACCGATTTACATTATTTACTTTTTATATTTACTAAGGAAACATTCGGAGCTATCCATTATGTGCTTAGGTTGCTTTTGAACAATTTTTGATGTGAAGTTGAGGACCGGAACACGATAGTGGGACATTGTTGCAGGGGGGACAGCCGGGAGAAAACAAAAACTTATGCGGACGAAGTCGCGGGTAAAAGCTAGTAATATATAATCTTCAACTTATAATAAAACCTATCCATAACATATAGTAGTGAATACTGAGACTCTTATTCTAGTATTATTAGTATTATTCTGAAAGGCATTTAGGAAATAGTGAAAAGTATCACAGAGAGTGGCTGCTGTGTTCAGGATCCAAAAATGCCGATTTTTGCTTCTGTTTGAATAGAAACATAACAAAATATACTCGCACGCAATAAGTGATTGGCAACATCTAGCTTTTTATTGCAGCAGATATGAGAATAATTCTGCTCATTTCAATAACTATCAAAAATGGACAGATTAATGTCACGGTTTCAAAAATAAAAACACTATTGATATTATTCTACAAAAACTTTTAGAGGTTGACAAGCAGCGCTGGTACGTTATAATCAAAATAATAATATATGTGGTCCAATTCCTTGAAAATTCGAATGAATGATTCGGATTTCGAAAATACGCCGACTTATTTGGAAGATGATATCCAGAATGAAATAATTTACATACTCGCTATCCGAATTCGATATTTTATTTTAAATTTATGTCAAATTAAGAAATATTTTTCAGTAATACTGGATTGTACACCTGACGTTTCACTCGTAGAGTAAATTAGTATTATAGTAAGATTTTTGTGTATTTTAACACAGAAAATAGAGAATTGGAAATAAGGGAGCATTTCCCAGCTTCATGTCCAATTATCGATAAAACTGGCGCTGGATTAACGTTATTTTAGTAGAAAAATTAGCTGAAATTAATTTGGACATAGACAACTTAAGGCGACAGGGCGCGTTAGCCATAGTTCAAATTTAATAGACCTAAACGACGATAAAAATCTCAATCATCATACGACTGGATTTTTTAGTATTGTGCAAGAATTATATAAATATTTTTCGTCCTCTACCAAACGATGAGATATATTTAAGAAACATGTCATAAATCTGACCTCCAAACCATTGTCTGAAACAAGATGGTCAAGCAGAATAGATGCTATCAAACCGCTGTTTACAAATTTACCAGGAATTTATGATGCCTTATATCCAATATCAAAGGATATATCATATGACCAGAAGGCAAAATATGATGCTTAATGCCCAGCAGACAAGAATGCTCCTGTTCATTCATTTTATCATTAAATATATGCCATTTGATTTTGATGAAAGTGAATTTTGTGAGCAAAATTCTGCAGTTCATCGATATGAATATACAAAATTGCTTTAGATGCTCTAACGAAATTGAAGAATATTTTTCAAATTTATTTAATAGTGTTGGCGTTTACTTGATATAAATCCATTACAGTTGAATATAAACTGAAATTCAAACACTTGAGCTTTTGATTCACACTTTATTGTCATCGTAGGAGGACGTGTTTCTTCGTTTCAAACGCATCGCCTTATATTCAGGAATTAAATAAGTTTATGATAAAAATTAGTTTCGTATCAAATTTTGAGGAAATTTTAAATGATGCCATGAAAATTGCTGAAAAATTAGATATCGAGGCTGAATTTCAAACTTGAAGATTCACACCCCTAACACGTTGTAAGACTCCAATGAGTTTTTTCTATGAACACGAAGCCCATATAAATGATCCGAGGACCGCTTTAAAAATGAATGTATTTTTTTTTTTAGTATTTTTTATTTTTTCATCCTCCGTAGACGAAAGATTTAATTTATTGAATAATCAAAATGACGCGTTTAGTTTCGTAGCAAATTTTGAGGAAATTTTAAATGATGCCATGAAAATTGCTGAAAAATTAGATATCGAGGCTGAATTTTAAACTTGAAGATCCACACCCCAAACACGTTGTAAGACTCCAATGAGTTTTTTATATGAACACGAAGCCCATAAAAATGATCCGAGGACCGCTTTGAAAATGAATGTATTTTTTTTTAGTATTTTTTATTTTTTCATCCTCCGTAGACGAAAGATTTAATTTATTGAATAATCAAAATGACGCGTTTAGTTTCGTAGCAAATTTTGAGGAAATTTTAAATGATGCCATGAAAATTGCTGAAAAATTAGATATCGAGGCTGAATTTCAAACTTGAAGATTCACACCCCTAACACGTTGTAAGACTCCAATGAGTTTTTTCTATGAACACGAAGCCCATAAAAATGATCCGAGGACCGCTTTAAAAATGAATGTATTTTTTTTAGTATTTTTTATTTTTTCATCCTCCGTAGACGAAAGATTCAATTCATTGAATAATCAAAATGACGCGTTTAGTTTCGTAGCAAATTTTGAGGAAATTTTAAATGATGCCATGAAAATTGCTGAAAAATTAGATATCGAGGCTGAATTTTAAACTTGAAGATCCACACCCCAAACACGTTGTAAGACTCCAATGAGTTTTTTATATGAACACGAAGCCCATAAAAATGATCCGAGGACCGCTTTAAAAATGAATGTATTTTTTTTAGTATTTTTTATTTTTTCATCCTCCGTAGACGAAAGATTTAATTCATTGAATAATCAAAATGACGCGTTTAGTTTCGTAGTAAATTTTGAGGAAATTTTAAATGATGCCATGAAAATTGCTGAAAAATTAGATATCGAGGCTGAATTTTAAACTTGAAGATCCACACCCCAAACACGTTGTAAGACTCCAATGAGTTTTTTATATGAACACGAAGCCCATAAAAATGATCCGAGGACCGCTTTAAAAATGAATGTATTTTTTTTTAGTATTTTTTATTTTTTCATCCTCCGTAGACGAAAGATTTAATTTATTGAATAATCAAAATGACGCGTTTAGTTTCGTAGTAAATTTTGAGGAAATTTTAAATGATGTCATGAAAATTGCTGAAAAATTAGATATCGAGGCTGAATTTTAAACTTGAAGATCCACACCCCTAACACGTTGTAAGACTCCAATGAGTTTTTTCTATGAACACGAAGCCCATATAAATGATCCGAGGACCGCTTTAAAAATGAATGTATTTTTTTTTTTTAGTATTTTTTATTTTTTCATCCTCCGTAGACGAAAGATTTAATTTATTGAATAATCAAAATGACGCGTTTAATTTTTTATTCAATCTAAGTGATGAGTCAAGATCAAAATTGATTGAGAAGTAGGTGTTATCGTTTGCAAAAAAAACTTTCTGCCAATGATTTATTGGATAATAATACCAATGGTTTGTGGGAAGAAATCGTGTCGTGTCAGTCTCTTTTCAAAAAACTAAATGATGATGTGGTGAAAATTATGGGATTGATATATTCAAACAATTTCACAGCTGTTTGCCTTAACATCACTATAGCATTGCGAATTTTGCTAACTATACCAGCTAAAGTAGCAAGCGCGTAAAGGACCTTTCTAACTTTCTAAATTGAAACTTATAAAAAATCACCTGCGCTGAACGATGCGCCAGAAAAGATTAACAAATTTAGCAACAATATCCATAGAGGAGGCCATATTAGACCATATAGACATACACGAGAATATTTATGATTTCAACGAGAATATTCATGATTTCGCAAACAGAAAAACGAGAAGATTGAAAATAATATGATTTGAGTGTAGATTATCACATATTTTAAACTCTTGTTTTTTTTAAACATAGCATGTGTAAGTAGAAGATGTCATGCCTAATGTCATTAGTGTTAATTGGTAATTAATCATTGAAATTGAAAAAATTATTTATAAAATGACTTAAAAAATGTAGAATTATATGATTTGCTCAAATAGCTGAAGGTAAAATGTTAGTACATCATAAAATTTTTTAATTGAAGATATTTGCGCATTAATTTAGTAGTATTCTCAACGATTTATCTCATTTAAAAAAAAATTGAAAAGTGGGGACTGCCTTAGCGTCCTTCAGATAAAATATGTATTACACTGTTTAAAATGTACGGTTTGAAAAGTTTGATTTAGGTTGTGGATCTCCCTCGAGTGTTGTGCAAGATATTTGTATTGGGAGGGCGAGAACGATTCCGTATATAGAACTGATTTTGTTTCTGCTGAAGAAAATGGAAATTTGAGTATTCAGTATAGACAGAGTGCTGGAATGTGTGCTAAGTTTTTAGCAGGTGAAGTTTGTACCATAATGTTTTGATATTCAAAGTGTTTAACACACCGAAAATTCATCCTGAAATAGATTCAGTCGAATTTCTTGTGATGCCCCGAGTCTTCTCAAACAGAAAAATGGATGAAAAGAAATTAATTCTGATTCAGTTACAATATTTTGTACTCTAGATTATTTTGCAAATGCTTAATTACTTGAAATGAAGAAACAAAGAACACGCCATGAAATTTTGTTTAGAATTGATAAAGTGTGATTGCAATGACTGTACTTTTATGTATGAATTACATGTTAAATATTCTCATAATATAGAAAAAATCAACATAATTGTTTGGTAGAACTTTTCGTAAATATATTCGACGTTTCATTGAGTTTGTGAATGTATTCTTTAAAATTATATATATATATATATATATATATATATATATATATATATATATATATATATATATATATATCATATACCTTGTCAAGACTGCTCAGGAGTGTATATTGGACAAAGCAGCTAACACCTACAAAATAGGCTAAATTTTCACAAATATGATCACAGGAGCACCACCGCATTCAGAAAACACGATCAGGTATTGAACCATAGATTTGACTTCACCGGAACAAAAATCCTAAAATCTGAATATAACAAGAGAAAACGAGAATATCATGAACTGATGTATATAAAAAAAAACCCGGATGCCATTAATGAAAAGGTAGTTATAAAAGGTCTTAGTAAAATCAAATCTACAACATCCTTTGCGCATAGTGACACCGAAGAAACCGAGGTAGTAAAAACGAAAATTAATCTTTGTCCGAACGTGAACGACAGTTTTTGATTGCCTAATGTTGTATACATGCCTGTCATTTTCTTTTTTTTTTTTTAGTTGATGACAATATATTGATGAAACTTCATTTGAGATATATATATATATATATATATATATATATATATATATATATATATATATATATATATATATATATAGATAAAAGTTTAGAATAGAAAAAGGTTTGTCAGGCAGGCTGAAAAAGGAGTTAATAGTTTTCGGTATTTACCTGAGATATGAGATATCTTGTTACAAATAAACAAGCAACGTAAATCTCAGGTAAATACCGAAAACTAAACTATCAATATATATATATATATATATATATATATATATATATATATATATATATATATATATATATATATTCATTCAAAGTGGAAATGGGCAGGTCAGCTAGCCCGAACAATATATATATATATATATATATATATATATATATATATATATATATATATATATATATATATTTATATTGAATGTTTTTAGCAATAACAGGCTTCTTTTGATATGAAAAAAGAAGCCTGTTATTGCTAAAAACATTCGAAATAAATTCTCTTGAACAGGCAATAAATCAATTTCAATATATATATATATATATATATATATATTGATTTTGATATATAATGAAATATGGTGGAAGGCGACAGTAGCACGGTAAACGAACTCTGCAAATATTGTAGGAAAAGTGTGGAAGTAAGCAATCCAAAAAACGCAAAATGTGTGAATTGTGAAAGTTTATTTCATCCTTCATGTGCTCTGAGAGTAAAAACTTTGATTATAGTGAATGAACAAGAGAATTCAGTGAAATTCTGTGAGAAAGAGATTCCTGATAAATCCGAAATGATGGAAGTGCTCAAAGTGGAGATTTTATATGTGGAAATGCTTCAGGAAGAGAAAAATTCTAGAATAAATGAACTCATTAAAATTAATGAGTTATTGGAATACAAAATTGCACTGAAAACATAAGGAAATTCCAGTACTGGTAATTTAAATTTATCAAATAAAAAGAACAAAATTCAGCATCTAGAAACCAAAAAAAGTTATACAGATGTAGTAAAACAAAGGATGACAGTAACTATATAAATGAACATGTGGGAACCTCAAAGTTTAAAAATGCTCCTGAGCTTATCAATAAAAAAAACGGATTATGATTGAAGTCATTAATCTCGAGATTGACAGACCTGATGTGAGTCAAGAAAGTACTGATGAAAGCTGGAACGTAAAGGAGGGAAGAAATAAACAGAGGCGTATCATGAATTAGGAATTACGTATTTATAACAACCGAAAAGAAAGTAGGATGGATGAAACATCAAATATACTATATGGATTTTCTGAGAATACACGCAGGAATAGAAAACAATCACCTAAAACGATTACAAAGGCGAATCAATATGAAACCATGTTATTTATTTATCTATCGTATGGCGCTTCGACACATTCAAGAACTTATGCAGCAACACAACAAGTATACACATATCAAGTATTAAATGTAACAAACTTAGGTAGTTTACAAACAAACATCAAAACATCAAGATTATTTATGTATTCAATCGCTTCTGGCGTTGCAAACAGGAAATCCTCGGGACCGCCCTCGTATGATCGTTGGGGGCATTCCTCTATTATGTGTTGAATCGTTTGGATCTCTCCGTAGTCGTATGAGGGGGAAGGGAGTTTTCCCCATTTGTTTAAAAAGTATGCGCATCTGCCGTGTTGGGTCCTAATGTGATTTAATGTTCATCAGGTTTTGCGTGGTAGATTGAATCCAGGGGGTCTTTCTGTTATGCCTGGGAAGTTGTTGTACGGTGGAGCTGTGCATCATTCGTGAAGCCACCTGTCTGTGATGTTAAACTGAGTATCTGTAGCAATTTTTGCGGTGTTTGTTAGTGATTTTCTGGAGTGTAGTCGGTTTTTGTTGGCGTCTTCAATATAGTTATGTATTGGAAGTTCTCTGTTGTTGAGTATCTTCTTGTACTCGTTTGTCAGCAAGTTGATTCGGCGTAGATGGGGCGGTGGTATGTCGCTTAATACTGGTAGCCATTGAGTTGGGGTGGATTTTATTACGCCAGCGACCATTCTCATTGTGTTGTTAAGTTGTGCATCAATCTTTTTCACGTGGGCACTGTTAAGCCACACTGGGGCACAGTACTCCGCTGCCGAGTAAGCAAGACCTATAGCTGTCAACCTAAGTGTGGATGCTGACGTTCCCCATGTCGAGCCGCAGAGTTTCTGGATAATGTTATTTCTGGTCTTTAGCTTTTCCGCAGTATTGGTTAGGTGAGCATTAAAGCTTAATGTTCTATCAAGAGTGACGCCTAAGTATTTTGGGTTTTTATTGTAATTGAGTAAAGTATTATCGAGGTAGACTTCAAGTTTTCTCTCGGCCATTTTGTTGTTTAAATGGAAGCAGGTTACTTCTGTTTTTGAAGCATTAGGTTGGAGTCTCCATTTTCGAAAGAAGCTTCCCATTACTTTTAGATCCCTGGATAGGTGAAACCATGTTGTACCAACACGTACAAGCCACTGGTCATAATATGAATTGAAATGCCACAAAAATTTCAGATCACGCAAACAATTACAATAAACGCCGTTTCCTAGAAATGGTTCGTATTAAAAAGACAGGAAATTGTATTGACAAAAAATCTGATACAGATAATATATAATATATATATATATATATATATATATATATATATATATATATATATATATATATATAAATCTCATAGGTTCTTCTGATTAATGGCTCATATTCGGATATCCTATTCACCGAAAAATCCATTCTAAATCCATAAAACAAATTCATTCTCTTTTCGTTAGTCATAAAACTTCGGCCAACGTTATGCATTTTAAGAAACGCCCTTAAAAATATCTGGGAACACTCCACTTGAAAAGCCAAATTGAGAAATACAGTCATTGTCGTCGCTTCCTTCAACTATCTAGCACGTAGAATGCAGTAACATTCCAACCCAATGCATTTGGGAACACTTGCACTTATTTTCAAAACTCAAAAAACTATTGTACTTTCGGACTAACTTCACAGTAATTGTAAGAAAAAACTTTTTATAGTGCCTTGCTATATAAACTGTTAATTTTTGTACTATTTTAGCCCTGAAGAAGAAAATAAACATTTTCGAAAGCTTGGAAAATACTGGAAAGAGGTAACTGATTTTCTTGTCCTAGACTGCAATCCCAATTAAACACTGAATATATATATATATATATATATATATATATATATATATATATATATATATATATATATATATATATATATATATATATAGAGGCTATAGGGATGTTGGTTCGATAATATGTACAGAATGATCAGCAATTCACTCTTTATAATTCTCAAACGTTTTGACCGTCATTGCAGTCTTCTTCAGAAAAAATTGATTCCAAAACTTATTCACAAACAAAGACAACTATTTGATCAAACTCGTAAACAATATAGTTCTGAATTTATAATCTTACCTGGAGGAAATGAATTTATATTGACAGTTTTCGGAGTTTGTTCTGAGGTTTCACCTTTAAGTTCCTAGATTTTCATAAGGGTTGTTCTGAAACAATCACATTAACGACTGTATACAACCACTTATAATATGTCGAAAGATCGGTAGCTCAAGACTGGTCGCCGGCTTTACTCTCACTAAAATATAAATCGAGGAACTTGATCGGTTCGCTGTGTATTTATTGACTTGTTCTTGTCCCCTCCTTTTTCCTTTGAGTGGATTACTTTGAAAAAAGGAGTTTTTCCTTTTAAATTAATTAGTTAAGTTGAAACATATTCCACTTAAGATTTTTATATCTGTTCTGTCAATATTATATATTATGCGTTGGAATTTGTTCCTTGCATATATTATTTCAAATTATTTTCTCTTGATCCGATGATCCGGTGGCAGGGATTTTCATTTCATTGTTTTTTTTTAAATTTCATTGTTTTGTCAATGAATTTTTTCTATCATGATCATCAAATGATTTTGTATATATCCTGTTATTTGTCCAATATATACAATATGGCATAATTTGAATATTTTTTTTTAGAGAATGACACGTAGATTTCACTCATTTCTTGGTGAAACATCATGTTGAAAACTATGAGATTGAAAATTAAAACACTTGACGTGAGTTTCACTGAATCTATTCTACATATGTTTCTGAACCATTCTACATATGTTTCGGGTGGTTAACCCATTATCAAAAGTATTCAATATTACTGAATATTGTATTAGTGTAAAATCTTGATAACGGGCTATCATCATTTCAACTACTTAAATCATAGACAAACACACTCTCATGCCTTCAATGGGCCTCGAAACCGAATCCTACAGCACCATAGTCGGGGTTTCTTATTTCAATGGTGGGCTTTTCATTTATTTCCACTTAGACTTGTTTTCTATTTCATAAAGTTTGTTCCTCATTGTCTTTCCGTAATTTCTCAAGTTTTATTCTTTTCATTTGAAAGCTATGTTTGCAGTCAAAGTTTGAATGCGCATAGATTTTTCGTCATTTTCTGCAGTCAGAGTAGGCCACAGTTTTTCCAGCATGATTTCTATGTGTATGGCTTCTGTTCTTCAAATGATTCCTTTATGTTTACTATGCATTTTGCAATGTCAAAATACTTCCAGCATTCCATAACATTCATATCAAGATCACATTACACATCATCCAATATTATTTTGAAAGTTCGTCTAGTGTAATAGAGCTTCAAGGCCTGGATTATCTCTTGCTCCATAGGTTGAAGCAGGCTGTCATGTTGGATGGAAAAAATGTCACTTTATATTTGGATGCATAATTTTAAATTTACGTAATTAACTTCGCGAGGTTGACCTGGTGCGTTATCCGAAAGTAGATCTGCTCAAAGTCTTATAATAATATTATTTATATTATTTTGACAATTTCTACTGAAGAAACATTTGAATGAATTAAAACCACATTGAATGTGGGATAAAAATGTAATTATTTTGACTCATTACTCATGACTCAATAAAATGGATAGTTTTGGCTACTATAATTGAATGGTTTTCTAATAAACACGTGCAAAAAACATGTTATTTAGTATGATCTGTTTCTTGTGATGTGAAAAAACAACATTTCTATTTACAGAGGAGCCCCAATAAAATTTAAATGAAGACTTATGACTGACTTTATTTAAAGTAACCTTGCGACTGTGCAATTTAGAAGTAGAAGAAACACTCGTCAAATATTTCGAGAAGTCATTGATTACCGTCGCTGGATTTTCTGTAGAAAGTTTAGACTTAATGGATCCAATACCTCCCAGTCTTTTTATTGTATTCCAAGAAGTCTTAGATTGATCAGTAGATTTTTTAATAACCTAGTAACAGTATTTCTGCTTTGAATTTTGAAGAATCTCATCATATTCTTTTTTGTTTTTTATATAAAGAGATCTATACCTACCATGGCCTAACTCCACTAGCAGTATACAATTGACTTGAGCAGTAAAATGGCGCTCAAGCATTGAAACAAATCTGGCAAAACATAAATCCCACATTTCATTGACACAATGCCGTGCAAGACTATAAAGTTCACCCCAGTCTACCTCACTCAGATTACTTTTGAATTTCTTTACATCGCCTATATCATATTAGCTAAAATTATCAAAGCTAACTATCCGTTCTTCTGAATGATTATCTGTAGGTTAATCAAAACTGAAAGAAATTGCGAGATGATTGGAAAGATTGAAAGATGATGCGAGAAAGATGTGACTGTAGCACCTATGGTAATATTGATTGAAAATTTTTTACAACATTATCGAAACAAGATTTCGAACCTGCAAAAATTCTAATAGGCTCATGGTAAATGCGCTCAAATTATGAGGTTCCAGTTCACTCCTGTATACAATCGGATTTCATTTCGATACCCCTCATAATATCTACATTAAAATCAACAACGATACACTATTTGGCATTTGGTTCATTTCCAAACGCTCAATGACCAATGAAAACTTCTCCAAGAAAAGATCCACATCGTTCAGCGGTCAGGAGTGGCCTGTATATGCAAAGAATAATTGACTGGATATTTAGCAATTCTTCACTCTATTGCACTACATTCAAAGACATTTATGACACTTGAATCACATAAATCTGACCTGTTTATTGATTTCATATATTCTTTTGACAAAAATATTGCAGATCCACCATGTTTGTATTTAGGTCTACGAAAGCTTGAGACCAACGTATAGTTTTGAAAAGAGTACTCTTTCAGCTGGTCCATAGACTGACAATGTTCAACTATTGCAAAAAAGGAGGGCTTTTTATCCATGATAAGCCCCTACAATCAGTTAAATGATGTACTGAGGCACTAAATGTATGTTCATAAAGAAAATTGTTAAGGGATATGCTTATGCATCACAATCATCAGACAGAACTACTTGACAATTTATGTCAAGTAGTTCTACAACCCCAGATGACCAGAAATCAGGCATAGAGATCTCGTTATATATTTCTTCACTAGGACAGCCAATAGAAAAGGCCGAGTTTGAGCTCTTCGTTACCAACTTCCTTATATCGATTGTTTCAAATTTCGTAATATTATCCATATATGACAGAATATCACTTTCCGACACCTCGTTTCCTGATACTCTTCCCACGTATGCTGCGGTGACTAAATTTGTTCAGCAGTATTGGAGGCAGTATCAAATATATTATAGTACTAAACGCATAAGGCCATTTGAGTTACAGAACCTCTAACCGACCGATACAAGCGATGGTTAAGGATGCTGTAACCTCGGATGCTCCTTGCAATTAATCGTCTTATGAGGAAGATATTCCTTCGTTAATACTATTTTCATCACAAGTAGTATTGATCAGGGGTGTATTGAAGTGGGATCGCTTGAGAACGGCGTTCCCTCACTGGTTTCATTCAGTAAAAAAAAGAACTAGCCGAGTATGCTAGTGAGCTTGATTTGCAACTGAAAGTTGGTCGAATTTTGGATACGAGATGGGTTTCCAATTCATTAAAACTGTTATGGCCGTTTGGTAAAGATATCAAGCATTGTACTCCCATTTTAAGAAGGCCCAAGAAGACAAGAACAGAACAACAACCGAACGAGCAATGCACGGTGGGTTGATTGAGCTCTTGACATCAACTCAGTTTCTGTCCGATTTGGCGATAATGTATGACATATTGGCTGAATTAACAATGATTTCAGAATGTCTTCAAAATAGGGGACAACTGTTGTTTACGCAGACAAACTCATAAGTGGTCAATTGCTTTTTCCGAGTGCCTTGAAGAGAAACCTGGAACTAAGACCCTTAAGGCCAAGAGAGCTGCAATCACTGGTAATTTTTGTGATGTTCCTTAAACAAGTAGAAACAAAATAACGGCTATTAAAGACCAGCAGTTCCTATCAAGTGTTATTATCAACCTTGAGACTTTTCACAACAAGAAGCAGTAACGAACCATCTACAGTCACAGGGACCAACAATTATGAAAAAGAATATGAATATCTCTTTTAAGAACTGAAAGTACTTGAAAGTAACAATTGGCCTCCAGAAAAATATGTTGGATACGGTGAACAAGAAAGTTCAGCAGAGTGGGAGCACCTCATGGGAGAAATAGTTTTCCAAATCCCCCATCCGTGGATACGAACACGGTAGCCTGAGATGTGGCGACTTCCTTGAGAAGTTGTCTGTATTTCTTTTTTTTTTTGAGTTTCCATCTCCAGGTTCGTACAACTTGAACTTGGCTAGATTACTGTTAGTTTTTGGAGTATGTTTTCATTTTATATGATATATATATATATATATATATATATATATATATATATATATATATATATATATATATATATGTATATATGTATATACAGTTCTCTATAAACAAAAATGAAGCAATTTCATCTTAGCCAGACTCCGTGGCTTAGTCGGGTTTCAAACCAGGTAAAATTCCATACGACCATAAAAGTTACCGACCAATAAGTCTGTTATCGGTCCTGAGTAAAATAAGTGAGCAGACGATTTTATTACGACTCGATGAACAATCGAAAAGCTCAAACCGAGAGACGAATTTCAGTTCGGATTCAAGGCAAAGCACAACACTACCCAACAAATAGTGGAAATAGTCAACGATACTGTGAGAAATTTTAACAACAAATGCAATACCTTATTAGCTCTGTTCGATATAGAAAAGGCGTTCGATGGAGTGTGGATTGAGGGAATATTATACAAAATGATCAGAAATAAATTTCCACACTGTTCAATAAGATTAAGCCTTATTAACTCCTATCTGATAAATAGACAGATGAAGGTCAGAATGAATAATACTCTATCATCAGCAAGAAACATAAAAGCAGGAGTTCCTCAGGGATCAGTACTGGGGCCCAAACTTTTCAACATCTTCATCCATGATATACCTCAATTTCCCAACACCGAAATAGCACTCTTCGCCGATGACACAGCGATCTATGCAAAATCGTTCTCGGCAGAAGCAGCTAACGCACTGATAAGATATCATGCACAAAAACGAAAATCATACTACGAAGAATGGAAAATACTAATGAATGAAGCAAAAACAGAGCAAATCATATTCACACGTAAATACACTAACAACAAAATACTCACACCGTTAAAAATTGGGAACCATAAAATAGATACAAAACAATCAGTTAATTATCTAGTTGTAGAACTCGATCGTAGACTAAATTTCAAGAGACACATAAAATACACAATTAAAAAAGCATACAGAATTACAAAAAATCTATTTGTGCTCCTAAACAATAACAGCGATTTAAGTAAAATGAATAAAAGATTAATATACACTACCATAATAAGACCCATAATAACATACTCTGCCCCAGTTTGGTGCAACGTAAGTGACCCAGTACTGAGACGTTTGCAAGTATTTCAAAACAAAATATTAAGACTCGTGACTGGAAGGAATAGATACACTAATATAGAAATACTACATAGAGAAGCGCAAATAGAACCGCTTAGAGAATATATCAATAATATGGCCAATAAATTCTACAAAACCCAACTTAAGCATAATTCACTAACTAAGAATATAACAAATATCAGACCACAACATAGAACAAATCAGCAAACACAAACTACCGTATAAAAATTTGCCCATTTTTCATAAAAGAATATGAATATAAAATACACATCTGCAGCCTGGATAATAAAAACACTAACGAATGCAAAGCCTTGGGGTACTCTACTGAAGACGCTATTTCATAACTACAAAAGCAAAAGATTCATCGTCACAGGATTTAAATATCAAAAACAGGATGTCACAAATAGTTTCTTGTATAAAAATCAAAAATATATAAATACAATGATAACGACCAATCATACAGAAAACATAATTTCCTGAAGACAAAATAAACATCTATACATATATGTACATTCACATATATCTAGATAAAAATTTGCCAAATTTCAAATAAATGTACAGTAAAACTTATGTAGGAACTGTAAAAAATCTGTATCTTATAAAAAATGAATTATGTAATTAGTTTAAATTATTTAAGGCTGAATTTCTTACATAGCTCATAGTATCCTCTATATTTTGTAAATGTTTTTTAAATAAAGATTTTATTGAGTTGAGTTGAGTTGCTTAGTCGGTAGTTCACCCGATAGGCTTCCGGTTCGAGCCCAGGTGCATGCATGGGTGTATGTTGTAGTCTATGATTTAAGTAGTTTAATGATGATTATTGTAGGGTAATGAACATCGATTACAATGGCCAATTGGCCGTTCAGAACCGGTTTAAACTATTGGTCCACTGAATTCAAAAAAAAAACTTCATGTTACATAAAATATGTATATATATAAATACTTAATTTTTGTTCGATTAATTCAATCTGAAGATTATGAAGAACTGGTCACCTCCAGATCACTGTTTTTCGCTAGTCAGGATGGCCTTAACGGCTTCCCTCAACAGAAAATGAAACTTTTTTAGCCATTATAGCGAAACAATTTAGGCCGTTAATCGGAAACGTGCATTAATTAAAAGGGGGTTTTTTATAGCGAAATGTCGTATACCAAGGAATGGGCGTATGTAGATTCAAGCGAACTTCCATTAAAAAACAACACAAACCTTCAAATCTGAGTGTAGATTACTTCGCAATAGTTGGGAAGATAATACTCATCATCAGACAACTCGCTTCTGAAAACGATAGCCTGAGATTTAGCAATCTTATCGTAAAAGAATGAACAAGAGTTGATAATCGGAAATTTCTATTTGTCGGTGGTACCAGCACGCCCAATTTGGATAAACATAACCATATCCCGAGGAATTCGAATTTCCAGCATCAGAGGGACGACATATTTTTTTATTACTATGACTTTTGAACACATTGGCGATTTTATTGCCGTATTCTTCCAGCTGTTAGGAGAGAACAACATTTTTCATGATATGAAAGAGCATCGTTTTTATGCTTCATAGATATGGACGCCAACACAATTGGCAAAACCACTTTAGCAAGTAGGGAAAGAAAAAATATACGAGTAAAAATAATTCAATTAGTCTATTTCTGATAAATAAAACATGTTTATATCATTAGGGATAATTACAAAAACAAACGAGGTGAAGTTTCTCAATACTTTGTGGACAAACTTGAAAATGGAGTGCATTCTTGTGTTTCCATGAAAATATAAAAATATAAACTACAGAACGCAATTCAATAATCAAAGCATCATCGGTATTTTTATGGTTTGAAAGCAGGAATTAATGAATGACACATGTAGTATAAATTTGTAGAATGATTTTCATAATTCAGTATAAAAATTCTTCGAATATATATGCAGTATCAATAGAAATAAACGATGTTCAATTTTTCTCAAGGTGAAGCTCCTACTACAGGTAGCAGACTGATTGTAATGTCATATATCGGTTTCAATACGTCGGAAGAGACGTCGACCGAGACCTCTCACTGACCATGCAGTGACGTCGAAATGTCACAGCCTCAAGACGTCATATTGAGCTGTTTAAAAGGCGCCATTAAACTAAGTTGAAAACGTCAATAAGTAGAGAAAACCTGACGTCTTCAGAGTCTATTTTGTAGGGGTTCCAAAATTCAAATGAAACAATTTTTAATTTCAAGCATTTATTGAAAATTTATTATTTCAAATATTATTTTCATTCAACTTGCTCAGTTTTTTTTATTTCAATCGTTCTGTGGCTTCTTTGAGCAAACCTTGATGGTTGCCAATGAAATTTTTTAATCATGCGCAGAAGTTGTTGGTGAAGTGAGATCAATACTGGTCTGGTATATTATAATATAGTTGAAATAGTTTAAACAAAAATATTTTGATGCGGTATTACTCAAAAATTTCAAGAAATTCTCAAACTTCAAAAACTCAAAAACTTCATTAGAAACGAAGATAATTTTTTCAATAAGGTTCAAAAAATGAAAGTGTAGCAAAAACTCGAAATTTGAGAAAGCACGGGCTAATTTATACAAGAAATGGACATTTCCAGTACTATTAAATTGAAAATTAACACACTCGACTTAAGTTCCACTGAATATATTGAAAATTCCACATATCAAGAGTATACAATATTACATGTACACTTTCATATGTTACACCCGAAACATATGTAGAGTTTTTAATATATTCAGTATAACTTGAGTAAAGTGTGTTAATTTTTGATATTATAGTTTTTAGCTAAACCTCCGTGTCATTTATTTCCAGTACATTGTAATGGATATAGAAAGAAGTAACTGATTATCTTGCTGTGCTGTGTTCACAATAACTTCAAGTGAATTGCATATAAAAAACTACAAATTGTTTTTTTATTAGTAGCTCACCAGTTACAGCTGTCTTTAAATAGAGCGAATACAATAATTTTCTCTGACTTTTTGATTTTTGATTAGAAATTCATATTTCGAAAATTATAAAACCTGGTTTGAGAGAGAAAAGATGAAGTGTTCCTCAAAAAAGTGACATATTAAGATGATGATATTGATTCAGAAACTGATTCTACATAATGTAATTTGCGTCAATGATATTAGTTACCGAGCTACTCCTTTTACTCGCACTCCCAAAGCAATTTTCGGTCATCTGTCAAAGAGTTATGCTGGCTAAAACCGCCAGGGCCTACCTTCTTAAAATCGCTCAGACGAACTCATACCTATATAAATTGCAACCTTACAAAGTGAAGAATTTTTCAATTTATATACTAGGCACCTTTCCGTAGATCTGTCGGGTACTCAACTCATCAAGAACGTCTGTCAATATTTTCTCGAACTTCTCAATTAATGGAAAAAACCTTTTAAAAAGTTCAAGCTATAGCAACGAGTTTATTCTCCTCGTTTTTTCTACATTTTCAAGAATATAAGGGTTGATGACTTGCAAGGTTGATTCATGCCCGACTGTGGTTACCGTACTTGTATGCTATGTATTCTTTGAATCAACACTCCGAGAGTTTTTAGCCTTATAGACATACCGTTACACGGAGGGTTCACTAGCTCTTGTAATATGGGTACAAAGTGATATTGATAACTTTGACAATTGATGATTTGTAACTGTGCAGAAATCTTCTCTTGTTATTCCCTGGTATTATCTGAAAAAATATGTGGGAGTACATTTCGCTTAAGTACATTTCTCATTACGTATATATCTCATTAATCGATTTCGGATTGTTGTTGATGTGTATGTCTAATATCCAACCTAAAAAATCCGTTGTTATATTGTTATTCCACTTCAAATACTCACACTTGCTCATACTTTATCCGCAGTCCTGTTTCATTGACATATTGGGCGATTGCCCTAGTACCAGGTTTAAACCTATATTTGATCCAATTTGACGTTCAAATTTCGGTCTCTTTGACCGATATATGTCAAGGGGTATTCAACACCTTTGCTCTGAGTAGACTACATGAGTCTTCTCATTGATATGCAATTGTTCCTCGAACCTTGAAACACCCGTATTCCCTATATACTCACCAACCTGCTTATTCATTCATATTACGAAGATTTTTAAATAATTTCATTATTTCTGGAATTAGAATTTTTAATAACGGTAGTGAACCATAGATGATAGTTGATCATTATTCAACAGTGTGATTATTTGGTGCAGTTATGTTTCCATTTTGTTAAGTTACCTTTTCTCGTCGGAACGAGAACAAAACTGACTTCAATAGATAGGAAAAAGAGTTTTTTTTTATATTTGAAACAGTCTTGTAATTTTTTTGTTTATAGAGTGACATTTTCGGTCGATTTTGTTTTTGAATCCTACTACCACATGAACAGTATTGATATTAATGTACAATTCATTGTAGAGAAAGAAACTAACAACAGCGCACCATTTCTAGATATACTGGCAGAAAGGATGGAGATGACTTGCACATTCTTGACTACTATATAAAACTGACAAGTTCGGAAAGTTTACTAACTACAGCTAATATCATTCTCAACGAATTAAACTCAATATCGCACTCATTGTCAACTGTTCATAAATATTTGCGATTCACTTCTCGATTTCTAAATGACTATAACCGCTATTGACCGAGATGCTTTCGTTGTTGTTTCTATGATTTCAGTTGATGAATTTAAAGACAAAAGGGCAATTGAAGAAATCTCACAGATTATACAAAAAATTTAATCAGGAAATTACAGGCATTGAACTACCTGCAGCGGAATTGAAATATATTTTTTTGGAGGTTCAGTTTGAGTTCAGGGTTCAATGTTGTTGCTCATTATTACTATTAGGGCAGAAGCTCCACTTATATCCATTATATCGCTTGTGGCTACTCTGATTGCTAAAATAATGTGTATCAGTTCTTGATGCAAATTACATTATGTAGAGTTAGTTTCTGAATTAATATCATCATCTTAACATGGTACTCTCATCAGGAAAATTTCATTCTTTTTCTCTTAGACCAGGGTTGATAATTTTCAAAATAGAAATTTCTAATCGAAAAATATTTAAAATAAAGTTACAAACTGACGAATTAGATACAGAATAAATTGATGTTGATAGGTAAACGTCCCATTGTTTCTTCAAATTTGACACTCTTTGATTGAGTCTGAGATTTACAATTTAGAGCTGCTTTCAAACGGTCATTGGTTGCACATTACAAATAAATTTAATAATTGCTTAACCATTAACCTCAAGGGCTCGCTCACATAATTTTAGCTTTTTGGGAATTAGAATCCATTACATCTGCTTCACCAAAAATTGAAGTATTATTCAACAATCATATATTAGAATGAGAAAAAAATTTTCGGGGGAAAACTTTTATCTGTAATATAATTGAATTAATGTTTCATATAAGTTTGGAGAATTTCGAAGGATTGCCTTACCTCACACTATCAACACAATTTCCAAAATATGAGACGAGGCACTGATTGAGATAACATGTCACGATATACTCAAGTTCCATATCGTAAGATAGCATACATAAAATTTGCACCTGTGTTTCCATAATTGTAATCTGAAGATCCGTTTGCGAACGCATTTCGAGCATCGTTAAGACAATTCAGCATTTTTCCTCTCCACATTTTGTTAGCGTGATGTTCCTTACATCCTTTCGGCTTAGAACAGCTGTGTAAACTTTTGCATACTAAATGAACATCATAGTAATCGCTACATTGCACGAAGTAAACAACATCTTCATGATTTTATAGTGTGAAAATATTTCTGAATTACAAAATGACATAAACAAAAATGTAATGTCATTTCTATTTTATTCACAGCCCACTAGTTTACAGCCTACTAGTCCTTTGATTAGTACCACTTCTGGTTAATCTGAATTTTTGGGATGAATGTTCTAGTTTACATTTTCTTATATATACATATATATATATATATATATATATATATATATATATATATATATATATATATATATATATATATATATATATATATTGAAATTTTTTGTGCTTATGGCACTGAATGCAATAATTAACAAAATGAACACTAGAACATTCATTCTTGAATTATTATTATAATTTCTAATTAGAACATTCTCTTGATTAATTTGAATTTTTCGAATGAATGTTCTAGTGTTCATTTTCATATATATATATATATATATATATATATATATATATATATATATATATATATATGTATATAATGGACATCAATAATTACAGGGAAATTTCCTTACTCCCGGTTGCGTACAAAATACTTTCTAAAGCACTCCTAAACATAGTAGAACACCAAGCGAATCCACTAATTGGGGAATACCAAGCAAGATTCGGAAAAAGTCGATCATGTGCTGAACAGATCTGGACTTTGAAGAAAATATTACAGATGAGGAAATGTATAAATACAGTGATCACATTCATTGACTTCAAGAAAGCATATGATTCGGTAGACCGCGAAATCTTTTTGAAATCATAAAAGAATTTGGAATCGATCGAAAGAACCGAATAATTATAGAACAGACTCTTGCAGGTACAACTTCCAAGGTAGAATTTATGGGCAAAATATCAGATCCCTTTGAAATCAAAACCGGTGTGCGGTAGGGAGACGGACTTTCGCCAATTCTTTTCAATATTGATTTAGAAAAGATCATTAGGGAGTGGGAACTTCAGGTAACGGGCATACAAGTGGGTTTCAAAATATAAAATAGAATAAATGTCAAATGTCTCGCCTTTGCAGACGATATTGCTATCATCACAGACAACAGAACTGAAGCCATTCTCGCCGTAGAAAATGTACATGAAATTGCGCAGAAAACCGGGTTACAAATTTCTTATGATGAAACCAAATACATGGAAAGAAAACAAAAAATAAATCTTCTCTTATGACAAAACATGGTGAAATTCTGCAACTAGGCCAATTATAAATACATCGGGGAAGTTATACAGTTCTCAGGTTTAAACCGAATCGCTAATGAACAGAGAATAACCAAGCTCCAAAGGGCCTACAAACTAACATGGGCTCACTATAACAAAAAGTGCATTTCGAGAGGCGCCAAATTGAGGCATTATAACACAACGATTCTTCCAGAAACAATCTACGCAGCTGAAACAATGGTTATTGGCGGCCATTCAATAATTAGAGAAATATAAAAACAAGAACGAAAAATTCTCAGAAAGATTTACCGGCCAATCAATAGAAACGGCATTTGGATTGAAAAGACTTCAAAATGAACAGTATCAAAAAAAGAATACGATAACGGAAGAAATCAGAAAACGACGAGCAAAGTTCTATGCACATGTTTACAGAATGAAACAGTCCAGAATACGAAGAAACTACTCGATATAATTATGAATAGTAAATGCTGAACAGAGTGGCTAAAAGAGGTCCAAAAAGATCTACAACAGATCAATATAAAAAATCTTCCAGATTGCACTGAGTGTCGCTATAAAATCGCACATGTTAATTTTGAGCAAAAATCAAATCGTCAACCTGGAGTAAAGTGGACAGATGAACGGAAGAAAGAGCATTCAGAAAGGATAAAGCGTTTTTGGGAGGCAAGAAAGATGAAGCAAAATTCTTAATGATTGCGAATTCAGTCGAAACAATCGAAATAATAATTCTATATATATATATATATATATATATATATATATATATATGTATATATATATATATATATATATATATATATATATATATATATATATATATATATATATATATATATATATATATATATATATATATATATATATATATATATATATATATATATATATATATATATATATATATATATATATATATATATATATATATATATATATATATAATATATATATATATATATATATATATATATATATATATATATATATATATATATATATATATATATATATATATATATATATATATATATATATATATATATATATATATATTAATAATTATCGGTATTTCGTTTAGTATTCATTATTTGATTAACCAAAAATAGGGAAAATGCATAGCGAATTCAGAATAAAATGACCAGAAATGGATTTGTCATTTTGTATGCTCTACAGAAAAATTTTGTAATTCGTCACAAAATGTTCTGTGAAAATTTTATTTCATATGAAATCTGTATGAATACTAGATTTTCTAGAAGAGTGGATCTCAAAATATGAATGTTTTTCAGCACGAGCGTCTTCTTCAAATCCTGCATTTTTATATTGGTAGATTAATTTTTCTCAAAGTAGCTATACGTGACGCCTGTTCAATATATCAAAAAAGTTGTTTTGGTGATGATATTCAATCTATGTAATAATTGTCCTCGAACATCGGATTATCACGACGTATATAGTATGTTCTATAGAGGATATAGTTAATAATAAGAAATTATACCTTCAACTTTTATTTCTCTAAACATTATTATATATCCTTTTAAGACCTGTTATACCTTAAGTACTTCATTTTCTTGGTGTCACCGATAACATGAATCCACTAGTCGGCCTCAAGAGAATGTTGATTTTCAGTTCAATTTCTTCAATTGATTTGTATTCTGTCTTTATTTCAAATTTTCTGAGAATTACAGCAAGAAGTGTTTTCATATTCATTTCTGCGAATTTCGAGCCTGAAAAAATTAACAATAAATGGAAATATTATTTGCAAATTTTATCTTATGATAATTATGAAAAGAAGATTGATGACAAAAATCGGTTTGAAAGTTTGAACTTAATTGAATAAAGGATTATGAAAAAGCTAATTATGTGCGGAATTTCAGATTCAATTCAATATAAATTATAATCAGGCTTTAAGAAATATATTTATTCGGATATTGATTGTATGAATTTTTTCTTAAATTGCTTCCAATACTGTTTTTGGATGAAATTTTATTATATGAAGAAACAGAATATTGATACAATATTCAGATATGTTTTCATATATTCACAAATTGGAGATAATTTCAATTCATTGAATATTCCATTCCATAACGTTAAGAATAACTTGCGAATAGAAAGAGTTAAAACGCATGTGATACATTTCCTAGAAAGTTATGATGAAGATATATAAAGATTATCATGAAGCTATCATATTTGATATTGTATTTCCATTTTCTATTGCACAATATTTCCATTCAGCTGGACATCCTTTTTTTCATTTGAAAATGAATGAACTTGAGAATATCATTAGCCAACATACTATATCTATAGTGGGGTGCAAAGCTAGTTCGCCTCCTTGTGGTGCATCCTGGGTAACGCTAAATGAACTATCACATACTGGCAGTCAGATAATCCAGGGATCTCCTGACTACACGACACATTGAATGCTACAATGTGTTTTATCATGAACCAAAGCAAAAGAAATGGCCCTTCTCAGGACCCTTTGACCAGGAAGATCGGACCCTCAGTCCGACTTTGTCAGCTTAATATAGAAGGCATTAGTTATGCTAAAAGCCAGTACATATCAAAATTGTTAAAGAATGACGATATCGACATAGTTGCAATCCAGGAAACTCATTGCGAAACAGAGCAAGAGCTCCAAGAAAGGGGAAAAATACCAGGATACGAATTGCTGGGAGCAACATACCACCGAGCATACGGCGCAGCCACTTATGTTAAAAGCAGCATAGAAAATGCACCTGTTTTTATGCAAATGAATCTATATTTCCACATCGACCGAGAATGACATACAGATTGTAACTACAAAAATTGGAAGTATCACTGCCCCCAACGTTTATAAACCTCCCACAAGGACCTGGCCAACTCATGTTCTCAAAACATACTCCCATCCCGCCGTATATCTAGGCGACTTTAACAGCCACCACGAACAGTGGAAATACAGACAAAATTATGTTAATGGGGAGGCTTTGATCAGATGGACCGAAGACGAGCACTTACACTTAATCTTTGATGCTAAAGACAAGGGCTCATTTAAATCAGCTGCATGGAACAGGGAATATAACCCTGACTTGTGCTTTGTCTCAACGGACTCTAATAATTCCCCCTTGGCAGCTACTAGAAAAGTACTCTCGGAATTCCCCCACAGCCAGCATCGCCCAATTATCATGGATATCGGAACCCAAATACCTTTAATAAGATCTATCCCGAGACCTAGATGGAACTTTAAGCGCGCTGATTGAAAAAGTTCTCAACGGAACTAGATAAACTCTTAGGATGGATACCACCTATGAGTAAAAACTATACCCGGTTTGTTGGGGCAGTAATTAGCACAGCACAGAAGTGCATACCAAGAGGTTACCGGGAAGAGTATAACCCTGGATGGTCTCAAAATAGTGAGGAATTATATCAAAACTTCCTAGAAACTGGTGATCAGGAAGTGGCAGATCAGCTACTTCATAGCCTAAATGCAACAAGGCAACAAAAATGGAGTGAAACTGTTGAAAATCTAAACTTCCAAACATCAAGTCGGAAAGCATGGTCCCTAATTAGAAAACTTGGAGGTGGAAAGCCTCCTCAAAGCAGAAAGCCCTCATTAAATCAAACTCAGTGGCCTCCCACATTGTGATGACATCCAGAGCACCCAGAGATAAAGCTCATACAAAAAGTGTAAGAGGACATCTAAAAACCCTTAAACACGAATCTACAGAAACTGGCACTCTCGTCCTTTCACCGGCGAAGATGTAGCCGCCGCCCTTGAAGATGTTACCCCTGGGAAAGCCCCAGGCTTTGACGGAATTCATCCTGAATTTCTCCTTAACTGCGGAAAATACGCGAAGATCTGGTTGGCACGCTTCTTCACAAACATCATGCAGACTAACGAAATTCCTCGAGAATTCAAACGCTCAAAAGTTATAGCCATTCAAAAACCAGGTAAACCAGCAGACCAACCGAAAAGTTACTGACCAATTGCGCTGCTGTCAACAATGTACAAGCTGCTAGAAAGATTGATCTACAACAGAATAAGCTCAGTAATACTTAAAGATATCCCAGTTGAACAAGCGGGTTTCAGACCTAAACGTAGCTGCACCGACCAAGTATTATCACTAACCACATACATCGAGGCCGGCTTTCAAAGAAAACTGAAGAGCTCTGTTGCGTTTATTGATCTGTCGGCAGCGTACGATAACGTCTGGAGGAAGGAATGATATACAAATTCCTACAAAAAATTCTCTGTAAACTTACATCGAGACTAATAGAAAACATGCTTAACGACAGATTTTTTCAGGTGATAATATGATCAGAAACTAGTACTCCCAGAAAGCTTAAGAATGGCCTGCCGCAAGGTTCGGTACTCGCGCCATTGTTGTTTAGCCTATATATTGCATATATGCCCAAAACAACATCAATAAAGTTTGGCTACGCCGACGACTGGGCGCTAGCCACTCAAACAAAATCAATAGAAGAAGCCGAAGGGAACCTATCCAGGGATCTAAAAGTAATGGGAAGCTTCTTTCGAAAATGGAGACTCCAACCTAATGCTTCAAAAACAGAAGTAACCTGCTTCCATTTAAACAACATTTAAACAACAAAATGGCCGAGAGAAAACTTAAACTTTACCTCGATAATACTTTACTCAATCACAATAAAAACCAAAATACTTAGGCGTCACTCTTGATAGAACATTAAGCTTTAATGCTCACCTAACCAATACTGCGGAAAAGCTAAAGACCAGAAATAACATTATCCAGAAACTCTGCGGCTCGACATGGGGAACTTCAGCATCCACACTTAGATTGACAGCTATAGGTCTTGCTTACTCGGCAGCGGAATACTGTGCCCCAGTGTGGCTTAACAGTGCCCACGTGAAAAAGATTGATGCACAACTAAACAACACCATGAGAATGGTCGCTGGCGTAATCAAATCCACCCCAAGGTGGCTTCACGAATGGTCCACAGCTCCGCCGAACAACAACTTCCCATGCATAACAAAAAGACCCTCTAGATTCAATCTACCACTCAAAACCTGGTGCACATTAAATCGCATTAGGACCCAACACGGCAGATGCGCATTCTTTTTAAACAAATGGGGAAAACTCCCTTCCCCCTCATACGACTACGGAGAGATCCAAACGATTCAACACATAATAGAGGAATGCCTCCAACGATAATACGAGGGCGGTCCCGAGGATTTCCTGTTTGCAACGCCAGAAGCGATTGAATACATGAATAATCTTGATGTTTGTTTGTAAACTACCTAAGTTTGTTACATTTAATACTTAATATATGTATACTTGTTGTGTTGCTGCATAAGTGCTTGAATGTGTCGAAACGCCATACAATAAATAAATATATCTATAGTAACATAAATACAAACAGTGATACATATTCAAAATAAAATTTTTTATATAACACAAAACAAAATCAACTTTTCCCAGATAATTCCTCATTAACAGGATAAAAATCACAATATTTGTTAAAGATCTATAACTGGCAGCCTCGGTTGAAAATACGATTCCATTCAACCTAGTGGCATTGATTTCATTTGTCTTCATTTTCAAAAATGATTTGCCTATATGGAGAACATTGCTCACAAACACTTTTCATCTGAAAATCGTGAAAATGGTTTACCTATTGAACAAACGCAAATATAACGTTATATTCCCATATCTGTTCATCGTTTTGTGAAAACGAAATTGTGTGTCCCTGTGCGTATGATCATGAGGTTCATCACGATATAACAAGATGATGATTGTATAAGATGAACAAGCCGAAATATCAAACAGTTTTCAATCTTTTCAGACATTGACTCTTCAGTATATGTACAATTCTACAATAACATAAGAACATTAAGAAGGTTAAAAATGCCTTGAAATTAACCTCACTACATAAATCGAAGTCAAGTATTCATATGAGGATATGATTTCAATTTTGAACTCGAACATGAATATAATTTGTATTAAGTCGTCTTAAGTAATCTATTGGTGGAAATGAAAATCCCCCACTAGGGAGATCTCGGTTATATTATGATAAATATAATTTATCTAGCTCTACTAAACATTCTTTTGGTTAATTTGAATTTTTCGGATGAATATTCTAGTGTTCATTTTCTTATTATATATTATATATATATATATATATATATATATATATATATATATATATATATATATATATATATATATATATATATATATATATATATATATATATATTGAGAATTGAAATTACATTTCAAAAGTTTTGAACTCGACTGGTATTCGAGTGTCTCGTTTGGGGTTTTTAGTACCCCTATCGGGCGCCTGCCCGGGTGGCGGATAGGGTAAGTTTTCCTAAATATAGGAGACACTGATGCATAGGGCGGACGAAAAACTAACTAAACAGATTAACCCAATAAAAATAAAAAATATACATCTAAAAATGTTAGGTCTGATCCCTAAAATCTGAAACTTCACAAGGAAAGAATCATTGCACAAATTAATCACGAAGAATCGACGAGTTGGGAAATCCACACAAATAATATTCAGAAAGCCATTACACTAGGGCAACATCCTCGCACCAGGAAACACCGCTGGTGAAACGTTATTTGCGACCAAGCAGTTGACAAGAGAATAACTGCATGAAAAAATTTAACGTACATAAAAATGAGGAAAACTGGGACAACTTCCTTATGACTCAAAAACAGGCCACTAAAGTTACTAGAAGAGAAAAACGGAGATATGATAAAATCCTTCTGTATCACAAAATACATGAGGATTTCGCCAATAATAATACTAGAGATTTTCACAAAACCTTCAGAGGAAACTTGCGAGGATACCAAGCGCCCAGACTCTGCTTCAGAAAATCCGATGGCACGTTGAAAACTCACACGAAAAATAAATGCACAATGTTAGCCGAATACCTCAGCATTCTTTTCAACTGCAGTTCACCCGAAGGAAAACTTAAGTTAGACTTTTCGGGGTTTACGCAGCTAGAGTCGCTAGTTCCTGATATGGAAGAGATTACGGAAATTATAGAGAGACTCAAAAACAAATCAAAATTTAACGATATTACCTTGACGCAAAAATTTCATCATTTAATATCAGAGATCCGGAGAACGGAACAGATTGGAAATATCTGGAGGATTGGAAATGCACGCTGATACATCCATTGCACAAACATGGGGACAAAATGGATATCAATAATTACAGGGGAATTTACTTACTCCTTGTTGAGTACAAAATACTTTCTAAAGCACTACTCAACAGTGTAGAACACCCGGCGGATCCACTAATTAGGAAATAGCAAGCTGGATTGAGGAAAGGCTGATCATGTCTGAATAGATCTGGACTTTGAAGATGATATTACAGATGAGGAAATTTAGAAATCCAGTGATGCCATTCATTGACCTCAAGAAAGCATATGAGTTGGTAGACCGCGAAACACTTCTTGAAATCATGAAATAATTTGGAATCGATCGAAAGATACGAAAAATTATTGAACAGCCACTTATAGGTACAACTTTCAAGGTAAAATTCAACTAAACTCAAGTCACACTGAAGTGAGACTTCAAAGTCAATTTTGAGTTCACCAGCTACACACGGACACTTCGATGCAGTTTGACAAAAAATAAATAATCTGTTGAAAATCGCTTATTGATAGTATTTTTAATTCACCGTACCTACCTGACGATTCAGCTTGATTTAAAACGTTCATTTTGTGGCTGTGATATTTATTATCGTATTGTATGTAATTTTAAAAGAATTTAAGACTATGATGTGCGGAGAAGCTTTGTTTTAAGGAAAAAAAAGTTTTCTGAAGAAGACAACATTGGTTTTTCGAAACGTTAAAAACTATATGTAAATAAAATATAGAGTTACCAACAGTTACTAATAGACTTAATAACCCAAGAACTCATTCAATAAAATATATATGTAAATATAAGTCTAAGAAATAAAGAAAGAAATCATAAATTGAGTATATATATATATATATATATATATATATATATATATATATATATATATATATATATATATATATATATATATATATATATATATATATATATATATATATATATATATATATATATATATATATATATATATATATATATATATATATATATATATATATATAAATATGAATAAATAGATGATATAAACCCTATTAAATAGGTTATTTTTCATCATTTTCTTCATTGCTTTTTAGTTCCCGTGTAACATTTTTTTTCTAAAATAAAAGAAGACTGAGTTTCTACTCATAATCAGCTCATCACAAATCAAACACATCAGCTCTCTGCCAGTGCAAGTATCATTAAAATTTGCAGGAACAAAGAGACAGATAGAGAAATTCACTTTTATAAAGTTTAGATTGACCTTTCGTTGTATGTACCGTATTGAAATTCATATGCATTTTGTGAAAAACTGTTAATTTGAAACGACAAACATAAAGTAAAGTTACAATTTTTATATTTGAGTTGAAAATAACTGATTATTAAACTTCGATATTTTTATAGTGGTAATATTGCAGCTGTTGAAATTAAACGTAGAGATTTTCATGAAGAACTCTAAAAATGTATTATTTCAATTTATGGTGACCTGAATTATCATAATATGAATTATCAATATCTCTCGGTTTCTCAAAATAATCGGTATTCCAGTACAACAATGTCAATGCTACAGTGTGTCATTTAGTCACGAGATTCCGCCAATTTGTTCAATTCTTCTTTAAAATTCTTTCAAATTGACTATAAGTATGGAAAAGTGTTACCTATACATGATCTAGGACCTCCAGAAAATAACAGGTATGAGTATGGATGCCTCTTTGCAACTTCTTCCGGTAAAAATCTATCTGGATCGAATTTCAGGGGATCCTTCCAGTATTTTGGATTTCTATGGAGGTGAAGGTAGTTCAATATGAAATTGGTATTTGAAGGCATATTAATTCCTCCTAAAATTTGATAGAGATTTAGGATCTTACTTTTTGCTTTTTGTGAAACACATGAATATGCATATAAAATTGGTATGAAGTAAACAATAAGGAATGGAGAGATTTATAAATTTCCTAAAGAGCTAGTACCACAGCTCACGCTTGTTTCTGCGTTTTATTGTTATCGTTCTTATTGAATCGGCTCGAAATTCAAAAAACGTTTGCCCCTTAACGTTTTTAGTGCTATCTTTATAACTTCGAACATCTTTAGTTGAAAATATTCTCAAAAATCAATATTTTGGGTCGCCAAATTCATACAAAAACTGGCAACGCCGAACCATTCTCTTCTCGAATCAGTCCAGGTAATTTTCAACCCCCTATAAATGTGTTATATAAACTTGAGGATAAACCAAGATATAACCAAGCAGCCATTGTATAAATACGGTATATTTCAAATTCCATTCAATTGGGGCCACTAGTTCAACAATTATAACAAGTCTATGTCTTGATTCTGTCATTAACTGACTGATTAAAGCTGTAGGGAGCTCCTAGCAGACGTATTTACTTCAAACTCGGAGTACATTCACTATTTAGAGTATAAATCAAACACAAAAAAATTTTGTAATTTCGGTCCAGTTTTGTAGATATATCAACTGCGTAAATAACTTAATAATCCCTGAAAGATTACAGTGGTACATTTGAAATTAACAGTTACTAATGAAAGTTACTGAGCACTGTACCCGCATATGTATAACTATCTACAAAAAATATTAAATACCATCAAAACTTGTAAAAAAAAACAATTTCCATGTTCCGTGTAATACAAAGTTGGTTAATATATGCAGTCATTACCTAAAGGACCTTTTGTCCTAATTTATTGAGTAATTAGCTAACCTAGGGGTCTTTAAGTAGGTGCTAACGTCGTGAACTTTGTTCAATTTAGTAAAGCCTTCGATACCGTCAACTGGTGGAAATTTTTGATAATTCTGACGAAAATGGGTGTACCACAACACCTCATTACACGTACCT
Organism: Henosepilachna vigintioctopunctata; assembly: GCA_030704895.1. Taxonomy (NCBI): domain Eukaryota; kingdom Metazoa; phylum Arthropoda; class Insecta; order Coleoptera; family Coccinellidae; genus Henosepilachna; species Henosepilachna vigintioctopunctata. The sequence goes on from JARQZJ010000017.1 coordinate 1,192,831, forward strand.
ATGAAGATGACACAGCCGCGGTCCGAATTGACGGAGTTGAATCCGAACGACTTAAAAATGGAGCCGGCGTCAGGCAAGGTTGTATATTATCTCCGCTATTGTTACATATACACTGAATACATCAACCTCGGTAAGACCAAAATTATGACTCTGGACCGACCTAATAACAACCAGGTGAACATTCAAAACATTTTCGGGATGTGAAGTAGTCAACAGTTACGTAGATCTGGGCTCCAAGATCTCAAACTCTAGGAGCTGCGAGGACGAAATCTGGAGGCGTTGCGCCATAGCAAGATCTTCAGTGGAAAAGTTCACGAGGATTTGGAGGGACCGCAGAATAACCAAAAACACGGTTTGACTTATGAGACTCCTGGCCTTTCTAATCTTCTTGTAAGGAGCTGAAACATGGATGTTTAGGATGCAAGATCGTCACAAAATTGGTGCGTTGAAAATGTGGTGCTGGAGACGCTTGCTCAGAATCCCGTGGACTGCACATCGAACCAACGTCTCGATTCTGAAGGAGTTAAAAATCAAAGAGAGGTTATCGTTGACTGTGCAACAGCGAATCCTTAAATTCTTTGGACATATAACCCGAAACGAAAACTCTAACGAACGATTGGTGGCCCAAGGAAAAGTCGATGGCAAAAGATCGCGTGGGCACACTCCAACAAGATGGACAGATCTGATAAAATCTGTGACGCATTCCAGCATTAAGGAACTCAAGCCACTGAGCATAGAGCAGTGTGGTGCCATATTGCGTGGGACGCAGTGACACAAGGCCGAGACACGACCATGAGTATTCTGTCAAGAGTGAACGACTGAGAAGAGAAGAAGAACTTCGTGAACCCATCTGATATTACATCCATCTCACAAGTTTTTGCGGTAGAGGAACTGAGTTGCAAGACTTGGCATAAGATGGGCTGAGTAAGTCTGAATGAATGAAGCGCTTATACTTACCCTAAAAAAACGAGTTTATTAGTGTAAAAATATTTTTCATGAGAATATTTTCATTAAGTGTTTTCTTTCTTTTCGGATGAAATAAAAATAATTGAACTTCAAATTGTTCAATGAGCCTGCATTTTAAGCAAATCATTTTACCCAAGAAAGTTATTTCAATTGAATAATTCTGGCTTGAGAAGTTTCTTTCCTTTGAAACACGGTTTCCAAAATAAAATATATAAAGGAGAATTGTTATTCTATCGCCAAAAATTAGGGAACACCGAAAATAAATTTCTTATAGGACTTTACACTTATATACTCCTTCGATTAAAGCCAGTATTGACCACGACGTTTTCAGAAGAAAAAGAGGTGAATTAAGTTTTAGTGAAGTTTATACTGATAATTTAGGCTTCAAGGTTGGATAAGAACCTTTGCACTCAGGTTCCGATGTGAATCAAAAGAGCAGGCCCATAGAGGGGCCAAATTAGTTGAAGGAAAAAACTTCGTAATCCCACCTTATATTTCATATTTTTTGTAGTTGAAAATTGAATTAATCCTTTTACTTGAAAATCCTTAATAACCTTCAGTTTAATTGTTAAACGTTAAATCTTCTTCAGATTGAAAATTATTTCAGATCTAAATTCGTAAGAAAAAGTGACCCACGGAAAATGGAGCAGTTGTTGATTGTTAGATGGATATGGCGTGATTCTAAAAGTATTTAGGCAACGTTTATTTCAAGAACTCCATCAAAATCACATTCAAAGTTTAATGCGCTCCACCTACATGAAACATAAGATCCAATTCACACCTTTCCAAAACATTCAAACCAATCTAACAGTCCTAATTCATTCTCTGACGAATCTACACAAAATACGAAATACAACGTAGCACACGATGAGACTTTTTCCATCCAAAAAATCACTGATATTATAATCTCGTTTGGATACTATATAACGCACTCCCAGATAAATTGTTGGTGATTGCACCGCCTAGCTTTAAAATTTTGGGAGACGTATATGAATTGAAATGATTCATCCACAATATAGACAGTGAAACTAGATAATTATATTCAAAATATCTATTCGAATTATTTTGATTCAAGATCACAAATTTGGATGGGAGATCTTTCTTATCTTGAATCAGGATGTTCTGTGCTAGTTTAGAAGGTATATAAGATGAAATCCAAATCTTCAAAAACACTCGAAACTGGGTGGAACTTGAATCTCTGTTTCAACTCCAGAAGATATGCTGAAAGATGAAGCCACAACTTCAGGGGATACAGTAAAACCCTAATTTGAAACTCACTTTTCAACTCCAGGGAATATAGCGCTTTCAAGCGCACTCAAAAGTTATGAGGATAAAAGATATATTTAACAACCAGAAAACTAATCAGTAGCAACACTCGATACGAGAAATCCAATATTGGAATGAATGCGATGAAGTCTCAACATTTATCTCTTCAACCAATTTGAAGTTTTTCAAAACGTTACAATTAATTGAAAATAATCTTTAGTAATTTGTGAAATGTGCAGCCAATTTGCTAGGAAACGGTGGGTTCCTTTTCGTTCCCTATTCGGCGAGCTCAACTTATGAAAAATGTAAAAATAAGTGAACTGCCACAAATGAAAATTGTTACCGACTCGCCGCTATCACCGGAGTTACCGCAAATCGTGTAAAATGTGTGAGTAAATCTTGCGATACATGGAAGGCAAGCATGGAGGAGCATTTTCGTAACATTAAATGATTCATCGAATATTTCATAAGTGGGATCGCTAAAGAATTGGATTTGATGTGGTATAAATTCAAAGAAATGAATCAAGTACTCACTAATTTATTTCGAAAATATGTCTCGTGATCAGTTTACTGACAAAATAACTGACGAAAATTTTGGCAGAATGAATCGAACTAGAAATATCATATTTTGACGAAAGTGTGAAACGTCTGTAGATGAAAATGAGCAGGGGAATCTGAGTTGTCATAATTTATTGTGACCACTCCTGTAACTCAATGGCGCTTATGGAAGTTGAAACTAAATTTAAGATTTCTAGGATTAGTAGAGTTATTCGCTAGAATAATATTAGCATACTGTATTTCGACATCTTCAGAAAACTCACTTTTATAGATATAACAATCCCGAAATATTCCATTCACTCTAGAAAACCGCAAGTCCTACAAACTATCGGTCAATGATACATAGAAATAGTTCGCTTCTTCTTGATGTAAGGAGACGTAATATTGCTCCAGACAAAACCAAACAGAATGCTAGGAATAATGGTTATGACAACCAAACTATGAATTGTTTAATAAGAAAAAAATAACAGCTTATAACCTCCAAACCAAATATACCCACATACATAAATATCGGTAACTTATTCTCGAGAAAGAAATATTATCAACGTAAAAGCTTGTGTTGCAAGTTTCGGAGAACATCAACAGCTTCTCAAGATATAATGAATGAACAACAATTTTACCAAACATTTTCTATGCTCAGGGCATAATTTTCCAGATCATCAATTCAACGATCGAATTTTTATATTGATTCCCCCACTCCATTGAGCTCAATAAAGAAGAAGAGTTCACCATTGGCGTAGGACCTATTTCGAAGTAGAAGGTTATGCAAAACAAAGTGTATTTCTGTCTATCATAGTATGCATTATACCGAAGTAACCGTAATATAACAATATTCATTTCATGTAGGCACAGGCGTTTCAGAATCTTTAATAAGGAATTGAATCGTACGTTATTTTTTATTGAAATATTATACAATAAAATTAAACATCTTCTCTAATATCGTTTATGAATTCAACAGTTCAGCTTTGTGAGATAAACTTTCCCAAAACTCCAATTGCATGACTAGAATATTGGAAACATATGAATTTGGTTGAGTGATAGTAGAATAAACTTATCACTCAACAGAGTTTGAGCTATTTTGAACACTGACTTACCAATATTGATCTCGCCTGTAGTGCGCCTCGAGATCAACGGTGCTGGAGTAAAAATTCTAAGACATTCTTTGATGACCCTATCCATGTACTTAAGGCAGGTTAAGTCTTTCCAGATGACGTCACTGTCTTCTCCCAATACATTCATTAATTCCTCGTATACTTTCGCTTGAATCTCTGGATACATTCCAAGAATAAGTAGGCAGAAGCTAGTAGAAGTGGCAGTAGTATCAGAACCCTGCGAAGAATTGAAAATCATAAGAAAATCATGAAAATTATCCAGGATGCTTGTAATTAGATTTCAATTCTCAGAACTGTTTTCCAGTAGATGTCCCCTCGGAAATGTCTACTATAGTATAAACTCAATACTTTTGAAATTAATGTATCAATAGTAAGTAGGTATGTAAGTTAATAACGCTGTTAATGCCATGAACACACGATTAACAGCACGGTTTACTCAAGCACTCGAAAAATAATATGTTGAACATGTGGTTTTACACACGTCGAAATGAGAATATAAAATGAAGTGAGCAAACTAAAATTATCAGAAAAAAAAATATAAAATACAACAATACAGCAATAAAAGATCAAAATTATAAAACAGGAAAGAAACGCAGTTCAGGATCTCGAAGAGTTTGAACAGGCTTACATAGTTAGACTGAGGACATATTTTATATTGATGTATTAGGCAATAAGTTAACGCAACTATTGCCAATATCATGGGTTGACAATACTCGCATGATATGATGAACCTCAATGAACGTGACGAGTTCATTTTAGCGCTTAAGCATTTTTAATTCATGTCTAAATTCGGTAATATTTTCTCATTAAAATCAGTTGTTCTTCAGTTGTCAACTCATTCACCTGATAAGGGGAGGCCTTGTCAGCAACGAATCCTTTCATATCGATTTCCAGGAATCAGGAGAATTGGGCCTCAAAATGGTTGTCCATCATACGGCAACTAATCAACCGCTTGAGAACGAGTAGGCCGATTGAGGCCTGACCAGGAGAAAATGTCATTGTGAGGAGAAAGCACTTCATATTTCTATACATGGTGCATCGAGCTACAGTGGAACCACCAGTAGACTAGCAAACAAAAGGGCCGTCAGCGTCCACCGAGGGGCAGTCGGTGGAACGTGCCCCCTCTCCACCTCGGTGGAGAGGCGGCACGTTCTGCTCCGGTTGGCGCCTTGATGTCCAGCGGCATCACTCGTGTATGCCTCATGATATGATTCCAGATTGGATTGAGACTGAGGGTTTCCTCCTTTCTGTTGGAATTGTTTGTATACTTCCGGATTTCAATGGCTTCCCTGACCAGCCTGTTTCGATAGCCGTTGACTGATGCCAAGAGCGTCTAATCCTCAAAATTTATCTTGTCGTCCCCTTCGCTCAGTGCGCGTTCGGCTACTGCAGACTTCTCAGTTTGTCCTAACCGGCAACTTGCCTTGTGTTCCTTGATTATCGTTCCTATTTGATATTTTGGTCGTCCCAATGTAGTCTTTTTCCAATTTAGACTTTGAGATGACAAAATATCAATAGGAACGAGACTCAAGTAACACAAGGCAAGTTGCTGGTTAGGACAAACTGAGAAGTCTGCAGTAGCCGAACACGCACTGAGCGAAGGGGACAACAAGATAAATTTTGAGGATTGTACGCTCTTGGCATCAGTCAGCGGCTATCAAAACAGGCTGGTCAGGAAGCCATTGAAATCGGAAAGCATACAAACAATTTCAACAGAAAGGAGGAAACCCTCAGTCTCAATCCAATCTGGAGTCATATCATAAGGCATACACGAGTGATGCCATTGGATATCAAGGCGCCAACCGGAGCACAACGAGCCCCCTTCCCACCTCAACCGAAGCGGAACAAACCACGCCCCTTATGCCGAACTATAAATACAACCTACGTACGAGTATTCGCCAGTCTACTTCCAGAATTAGAAATGGAACGACCTCTGAAGAAGCTCGCTATTCGTGCTAGCGAAACGTTAGGAAGAAATTCCAACAAACGACGGCCCTTAGACCCGAACCAGGACAACACTAGTTCAACGACTGGCCTCGAAAGCCTCAACCAAATTGTCAGAAAATACAAGACTAACAGCCAAGAGGACCATCCGAGGGTCAGTCACACTCGTCCACTTCCTTCATCAAAAATATAAGACTATTAGCAAAGATGACCATCAGCATCTATCGGGAGGCAGCCACACACGAAAGGATCCACAGTCGAGCTCAAACAACTAGCGAATACAAGAATTGCAACCAAGAGAACTATGAGCGTCTATAAAGAGGGCAGTCATACATAAAGGGATCCATTGTCCAAGTCTTTCGACTAGCAATCAAGAAGATCATCAGCGTATATAAGGGATAGTCGCACATGAATGGATCCACAATCCAAATCCTTCAACATTGAAACGAATCTACGCTGAAGTTCACCGACCAAGAGAGTCAAATTGAACACTGGGTTAGATGGAAAAAATTAGTACTGCCGTCGAAATGAAACCCTTATTGTAAGATTCTTGGAGCAATGGTAATCTGAATGAAATTGATGAACTTCATTTTAGCGATTACGCAATTTTAATTTATGTATAAATACAGTAATATTTTCTTAATAAAATCAGTTGTCGATGAGTGGTTAACTCATTCACATGACATGGAGTGAGCAGATTGAGGCCTTGATAGCAACGAACCCTTTAATACCCATTTCCAGGAATCGGGGGAAAATGGGCTGTATATTAGTTGTCTATTGGCCGGCAAATTAATCAACATCTGACAAGGAGTAGGCAGATTGGGACTGGAGTAGGCAGATATCTTGAAAGTCATCGGAGGCTCATACCGCAAATTCTGCAATTGCGTTGCTAGTCTGCGGTCTGCAACAATTGCGCTGGCAAAAGTAATCCCTTATCATACATCACTCTCCCCCCAGTAACCACGAATTTGAAGACGGGAACAGTCCTAGTTCTTTCCTCAATTCCCATGATATAGAGATAAAGCGTCAAAGTGTTACTCTAAGAAAATCATATTCCAATAGTTTCCAGTACTGAAATTCAAATGGGAATTCCAATAAATATTTTCCGCTTAACCACCTTTCAAAAAAATAGAACGTTTGAGGCGTTTTGCGGAACAGCGTTATTAATTTAATCGTATCTCGCCGCAAAGAAATTCGGACCAGTCGTCCTACCTCGAATGCAGAGCAGTACAAATGCATCTCAATGATAGAACATTAACAAACTTCACTTCTTATCATCCTCCGTATCTTGACCGCATATACTCTTTTTTTTTAACCGAATAATATTGCTGACCTGAACGACAGATATGTCTTATTTGGGGATTCATTTGAAAACATTGATGAACTTAATATCTTGGAATGTCTGATGGAAATGGATCTGTATAGATCTCGAAACACAAAATCAACTTCTTTCAAATATGACGGATCTACAGCCTGAATTCATAACTTCAAGGATTTCAAAAATGCAGATTGGGATATTTTTTAAAACATAGTATCACATAAACTTCCGCACTAAAAATGCTCCAAAATATCCATCCACGTCATAGCCCAGCTTTCCATCATTTGCCTCTATCGGGCACCCTCCTCCACCGTTCAATAAATATAAATTGACCTACACTTCTACTGTTCATAATAAATTAATTCTTACGTAATTCCTAATACTTTTAACGAACTAGAGACGCAGCGACCAAGACCGAGAACAAAATCGTCTATCTGCTGATTAAACTAATCCGTTTCAGGTATTGACAAGATTCAGGCCATTAACTGGGCAACACAAGAAACTCTGTTCTATAGGGTTATAAAAAAAGTGACGAAAATTGCGAGAATTGTTAAAGTGTGAAAAAAATTATTCAAAAATTATAATTTTTCAATAATTGTCAATTATTTGAGAATTATTATTTTTTCAATAATCTAATTATTAAAAAAGCACCCTAATTTGAAACATCTGTTTCAAATGGTCAAAATATCTGTTTTTTTGAAGAGAAAAGTCGGTGAGTTTTCTGTTCGTTGAAATGTGCACTTTGTCATCTTTTAAAAAATATCCACTATGGAAAATTACTACCTGTTACTTTGTAGCGTCTAGTCTGTAAAAACCGTTGCCAACCACTCGAGATATAAACCAGGAAACATCGTTAAAGATAATTGTGTAAAGTTTTTGCATTTTCTGAGAAAAACTACCGGTTATTCAGTTTCCACGGAAAAATATTCTCAATATTTATATTTCTATTACTGGATATTTTCATTCAACTCACAGCGACCATTATGGTGTAGACTTCATCCTTTAGTTCTTCATCTGAAAGACTACCTTTTTCGTCGGATAATTGTATGAACAGGTCCAAAAAAGACTCAAATTTCCTTCTTCCTGAAATTTTTCTGGAATTAATAAATTGAAATTCTCTATAATCATAAGGTTGTTAGATAACTTCATTATTTCATCGTTCAACTGAAAATAGCTGAGGAAGTTATTGTACACTATTGGTCCGCCCTATTTCAAGTATTAAATATAATTCAATAAGGATTACCTGAGTTTTTCTGGGTCTATAAAAAAATACATTTAGTATTCGCAAATCTCAGTTCCAAACATGAAAAAGTATATGAAATTTTTTACATTTAAAAAATTTTGTGTCATTGGTATGAATTCTTTGAGCTCTACTCTATTTCTATTTCAATAGAAATGCAATAGTTAAACCCTGGTTCGTGATCGCGATACCAGTTGGATAAATTCAAGAAATTCACTACAATCTTCACTAGTTTGTAGCGAATCAGTTTAGTGAGTAAACGATCAATATAGAACATGTCTGAGAAGACTGAAAAACATTAAATGTTGATAAAAATATAGTAAGATATAACCCAACGGAATTGGAAGAAACAAAATATGACGAGAGAGAATAGGATTTAATGTGCGATCTGAAGTCATGAAGTGGTAGGTGGTAAGCTTTTAAGGGTAAAAAACGGCTTATTTCGATTATTAGAAAATCTACAAGTCTTATGGAAAAAAGTTGAATTACAAATTCGTAAGTAATGAAAGGATGTGTGAAAGTGTAAATACTTTGGAAAAATAACTCAAAATTCACATGAGAAATTCAATTTGGTTTGCATTAAATTCAGCGAAAAAGCATTGATTTTTCAACGAAATCAGATAGTAACTCACTTTATTGTATCCCAAACGCACTGCAATTTTTTGATTCGAATTATTGATTTTTTTCGATTCGAATTATTAGTGTGCTTTGAAGAAACACCTCAATTCAGTCGAAAATTATAACATCCAAATATCTGCTTTTTTGAAAAAGTCGGTGGTATGTCCGGTCCTCAAAATTTCTTATTTCTGATGGTATTAAAAATGAGGGACTGCTATAAATTTTACAGAAAATTTCAAAAATTTTTCACTAATCTATTGAAGTAATTCAGACTGCATGTGTGTTTTTATGAACGATGTCGATTTCAGTTCTGTACCTCAAAAATTGGCTAACAAGCTCAGAGATTCACAGCTGCAATAAAATTAAGGGTATATTTATATATATATATATATATATATATATATATATATATATATATATATATATATATATATATATATATATATATATCAAAATTGATTTAAATTAAATTTTACTTGAAAACGCAAAATCGTGAAATGTTCAACAATTTTAACAAACTTTTTCATATCGAAGGAAGCCTGTTATTCCTAAAAACAATCGAAATAAAATATATATATATATATATATATATATATATATATATATATATATATATATATATATATATATATATATATATATATATATATATATATATATATAGAAATGAAGTTTTTGTGCTCATGACATTGAATGAAACATTCAAGAAAATCAACACTTGAACTCTTATTCGAAAAATTCGAATCAAACCAAAAAAATGTTTTAGTAAAGCTAGATATATGAAGGTATCACATCGTACACGTTCACATATCTAGCTCTACTATATTATTGTTTTGGATGATTTGAATTTTTATATACAATATAAAATATAAAACATTATATAATACATATAATATTATATGAATACACAATGAATAATAAACATTATAATACACATTATATTGTATATATATAAATATATATATATATATATATATATATATATATATATATATATATATAATATATATATATATATATATATATATATATATATATATATATATATATATATATATATATATATATATATATATATATATATATATATATATATATATATAATATATATATATATATATATATATATATATATATATATATATATATATATATATATATATATATATATATATAAATATATAGTTGAATGTTTAACGACTGTAGATATGTATTTTCAGTGTTTAATTGGGATTGCAGTCTAGGACAGGAAAATCAGTTACCTCTTTAGTATTTTCCAAGCTTTCGAAAATGTTTATTTTCTTCTTCAGGGCTAAAATAGTACAAAAATTAACAGTTTATATAGCAAGGCACTATAAAAAGTTTTTTCTTACAATTACTGTGAAGTTAGTCCGAAAGTACATTAGTTTTTTGAATTTTGAAAATAAGTACAAGTGTTCCCAGTAGAATGCAGTAACATTCCAACCCAATGCATTTGGGAAGTTTTTGTGCTCATGACATTGAATGAAACATTCAAGAAAATCAACACTTGAACTCTTATTCGAAAAATTCGAATCAAACCAAAAAAATGTTTTAGTAAAGCTAGATATATGAAGGTATCACATCGTACACGTTCACATATCTAGCTCTACTATATTATTGTTTTGGATGATTTGAATTTTTATATACAATATAAAATATAAAACATTATATAATACATATAATATTATATAAATACACAATGAATAATAAACATTATAATACACATTATATTGTATATATATATATATATATATATATATATATATATATATATATATATATATATATATATATATATATATATATATATATATATATATATATATATATATATATATATATATATATATATATATATATATATATATATATATATATATATATATATATATATATATATATATATATAAATATATAGTTGAATGTTTAACGACTGTAGATATGTATTTTCAGTGTTTAATTGGGATTGCAGTCTAGGACAGGAAAATCAGTTACCTCTTTAGTATTTTCCAAGCTTTCGAAAATGTTTATTTTCTTCTTCAGGGCTAAAATAGTACAAAAATTAACAGTTTATATAGCAAGGCACTATAAAAAGTTTTTTCTTACAATTACTGTGAAGTTAGTCCGAAAGTACATTAGTTTTTGAATTTTGAAAATAAGTACAAGTGTTCCCAGTAGAATGCAGTAACATTCCAACCCAATGCATTTGGGAACACTTGTACTTATTTTCAAAATTCAAAAACTAATGTACTTTCGGACTAACTTCACAGTAATTGTAAGAAAAAACTTTTATAGTGCCTTGCTATATAAACTTTTAATTTTTGTACTATTTACACTGAAAATATAATATATATATATATATATATATATATATATATATATATATATATATATATATATATATATATATATATATATATATATATATATATATATATATATCGTGTGGGGTTGTTAGTACCCACATGGGGGGCCTCCCCGGGTGGCGGATAGGTGAAAGTCTCCTAGATATAGGAGATACTGATAGATAGGGTGGACCAAAAACTAACTTGAAAAATCCATTGGCGTCTGTTCAGTATCTGACGGCCAATGATCAGCGTCGGTTTCTCTAGTTGAGGCGGCTGTATTTCAATCTTCTCGAACTCAAAATTCGAGTCGTACATTCTGTGATCTCAATTGGGAACACCACAAAGCTCTGTTCAGCTTGAAAGAATGATGGAAAAGAAGATCAAAGTTTCACTACCTTAGGCACCAATCGAAAAACTGGCTTCACCTGATCATCGGATTCTGGGGGATCAGGGACACCATGCGGAGAAGAATCGAAGCTTCTCAAAAATCTTTCATAATCTCAAAATCAAACGAAAACATCATATCGGTACAGTTAACGTTAATACACACGCTAAAACAGGTAAACTGAAACAGCTCACCAACACCATGAGAAAGTTCAATCTGAAAATCACCGCTCTCCAAGAAACACGATTCATGGACGAGTATCATTTCGATATCGACAGTTTCTGAATCTACAAGGGGAAACCTGCCGTGAAAGTAAAGGACAAAGTGCCACTCTTAGGTACCATACTCGACTCGGTTATTAATTTCACATCGCCGAGAGAGTGTCGTTGCTTTCTATTAAATCAGCTAATAAAGCTTACACTCTTATCAACGTACACGCTCCCATTAGTCACCACGACAAAACCGTGGAAGAAACAACCAATAAAATACCAAAACACCACATGTAAATATTGCTGGGAGATTTTAACGCACAGCTAGGTGGAGAAAGGAAATTCAGAGATACTACGGGTCCCCATACCGAACACAAACGTACCAACAAGAACGGTGAAAAGTTAATCGCGTTCTGTAGTAATTTGGAACTCAAAATCATGAGTACTCAATTTCGAAAACCTGCATATAAGATAACTACTTGGAGATCGCACAGTCTCAAGCAGGGTGAATATCAAATTGATCATATCGTAATTTCCAAGAACAACGTAGAGGAAATTTTGAATGTCAGAACTCGCAAAGGCGTCTTTGATTCGTATCACTATCTCTCCAAAATTCCAACCGAATAGAAATGAAAAATTTACACCCAAAAAAGTTAGGTCGGATCCCAAATATCTGAAACTTCACAAGGAAAGAATCATTGCACAAGTCAATCAGGAAGAATCGACGAATTGGGAAATCCTTACAAAGAATATTCAGAAAGCCCTTACCCTAGGGCAACCTCCTCGCACCAGCAAACATCGCTGATGGAACGTAATTTTCGCTAATCCTTTTCAATATTGTTTTAGAAAAGATCACTAGGGAATGGGAACTTCACGTAAAGGGCATGCAAATGGGAATCAAAAAAGAAAATAGAATGAATGTCAAATGTCTCGCCTTTGCAGACTATATTGCTGTTATCACAGGCAACAGAACTGAAGCCAATCTCGCCGTAGAAAAACAACATGAAATTGCGCAGAAAACCGGGTTACAAATTTCTTATGATAAAACCAAATACACGGAAAGAAAACCAAAAAATAAATCCTCTCCTATCACAAAATATGGTGAAATTCTGCAAGTCGACCATTTGGAATATCTCGGGGAAGTTATACAGTCCTCAGGTTTGAACCGAATCGCTAATGAACAGAGAATTACCAAGCTCCAAAGGGCGTACAAACTAACATGGGCTCACTATAACAAAAAGAGCATTTCGAGAGGCGCCAAATTGGGGCATTAAAACACACGATTCTTCCAGAAGCAATCTACGCATCTGAAACAATTGTTATTGACGGTCCTTCAAGCATTAGAGAAATAGAAAAACAAGAACGAAAAATTCTCAGAAAGATTTACGGGCCAATCAATAGAAACGGCATTTGGATGAAAAGACCTCAGAGTGACCTGTATCAAAAGACATATACGATAACGGAAGAAATCAGAAAACGACGAGCAAAGTTCTATGCACATGTCTACAGAATGAAACACTCCAGAATACCGAAGAAACTACTCAATATAATTATGAATAGTAAATGCGGAACAGAGTGGCTAAAAGAGGTCGAAAAGGATCTACAACAAATCAATATAACGACCTACCTGTTTGGCCGATATAAAACGCTGGACATTCATTACAAAAAATCCTATGAATCCCGCTTTTGTCTTCAACATTTTTCTTCTCTTTATTATTCACTAAAAGTGGCTTAATATTTTTTTTATTGGTACAAATTGTTTTTATTTCTCTCTCCTTCAAGCTATCGCAAATTTTTTCACTGAGATGAGGTATGAAATTAATAAAATGATATTTTTGTTTGTTTTTTATAATTTGAGATGGATAAATTGAATTTAAATGAAATTTCCGTTGCTTTTTTCTTATAAGATTATCTATTATATTTTCGTCACAACCGTTATTATATGCTAGAAATTTCAGTTTTCACTTCTTTTTTGAAATTTTCTTCCGAAAGCGGGATAGTCGTTAGTCAATGTATAAAATAATAAAAAGAGCTGAGCTTAATGTTTAGTGGTTGACTGCTATCTTTAGGAATTAGGGTATCTGTGCACGTAGGTTTTCTGTATATATCGAATGTTAGAGAATCATCTTTCCTAGTGATGGCCAAATCTAAAAAGCTCAATATTTTTTGGTCATTTTCTATTTCTTTTGTGGATTTAATGGATGTATAAAATGGTTGATATATTTTAGAAAGTTATCTAATTGTCTGTCGGACCCACTCCAGATACAGAAAACATCGTCCACATACCGTCTCCAAAGAAAAACGTTTTTTGTTAGATAGGAAAGATGATTCTCTAACATTTGATATATACAGAAAACCTACATGCACAGATACCTTGATTCCTAAAGATAGCAATCAACCACTAAACATTAAGCTCAGCTCTTTTTATTCTTTTATGTGATATGAATATATGATGCAAATTGAGTGATTCTTTCAATTAGAAAAAAACTACTCTAAATAAATCACCCATTATGTATATGTATAAATATATATATAAATATATATATATATATATATATATATATATATATATATATATATATATATATATATATATAAAAAACTACTCTAAATAAATCACCCAAATAAAATTCTCCTTTACGCGTTTCGGCAATGAGCCATTTTCAAATTGTCAAATTGTAATTTAATCGTCTGAAACAAGAACAGCCAATTTCATATAAATGTCAATTAATTAGGCATTTATACAACTTACAAAAAGAATTCATCTAACAATGCATAATTTAATGTGATGAGATTAGAACAGAACATCAATCACTCATTGTTTTAATTTTACTGGCAGCATTGAGAACTGTGGAATATGCAAGTCGGTCGTATTAGGATAACCAGTTTTTATAATATCTATATTGATATGATGATAAACAATGAAATGTTTGATTCCCCGAACCAATACCATCTTTTCCTTCGACAATCGCAGCAATTACAAAATTAAAATCATCATTTAAAACAATCAAAAACCACAAAAAAAAACAAAAAGACATAAAAAAACAAAACAACAAGAAAAAGCAGGAAACATACTCAGCAATGACTAATGTATAGGAACAAAATGGCAGAAATAACTGAAAATGGGTATCAAAATATAGAATTGAGATTATAGAAATAGATTCTGATAGGTGTGGAAGAAATTGTCTAGTTGTGTTCTAGAATTGATGGAATTTTCGTCTAAATTAATCTCTAACATTTCCAGGAAATTTCTTTGTGTGTCATTACGTTCAATGGCAAGAATCTTGGCATTCTCAAAGTCAAAAGAGTGTAAATTATCCAATGCGTGTTTTGAAAGCGCGGTGCATTTTTTATTGTTGATTACCGAATATTTATGTTCATATAATCTCTTATGAATATATTGCTTCGAATTACCAATGTAAGTTCCATTGCATTCTTTGCAATTAACTTTGTAAATAGTATGTGTTGTGTTTTTGAATTCGGTGGTAGGCTTAAGGTTGGTGAAAAAATTATTTGTAAAATTATTTGGCTTGTGTACAATTTTAATGTTATATTTTTTGAGGCAATTATCAATTTTCTGAGAAAGAATTGGAACGTATCCGAGTCCGATGTATTTCATGCTGTCAGTACTTTCACCATTTTTTACTTGTGGATTATTATAAATTTGATGAATGCGTTTCTTTATGATAGGTTCAAAATAGTATTGTGGATAATTATTTTTTACTAATAAACTTTTTATTTTATTTAAATTATTTTTCGGAAGTCGGGATGAGAAAGTTTTATAGCTCTATCGACCAGTCCATTAACAACAATATCTTTCAGGGGCACATAAATTAAAATTGAGATATTTTTCTGACCATACATTTTTAGTAAACCAGTTGGTTTTGATTTTTCCGTTTGTATCATGTGAGACTGTTATGTCAAGGAAATTGATTGATTTTTTATTTTCCATTTCCATAGTGAATTGCAATCTATCATTAAAAGAATTGAATATTGCTAAAATTTCATTGGATTTATTTTTAGGAACAGCGTTTAAGCAATCATCTATGTATCTTTTAAAAAATATAGGTTTGAATTGAAGTTTATTTAATATATTTGTTTCAAGTTCCTCCATGACGAGATTTGCGATTGTAGTGGAAATTGGTGAACCCATTGGAGTTCCCAATATTTGGGAATAAAATTGTTCGTTGTAATTGAAATGAGCTGATTTTAGACAAAACTCTGTTGCTTTTATAAATTTTGACTTAGGTAAGGTTGTGAAATGTTCTAATTCATTCCATTTTTTTTCTATTGCAGTTCACTATGGAAACGGAAAATAAAAAATCAATCAATTTCCTTGACATAACAGTCTCACATGATACAAACAGAAAAATCAAAACCAACTGGTTTACTAAAAATGTATGGTCAGAAAAATATCTCAATTTTAATTCATGTGCCCCTGAAAGATATTGTTGTTAAACTACTGGTCGATAGAGCTATAAAACTTTCTCACCCCGACTTCCGAAAAATAATTTAAATAAAACAAAAAGTGTATTAGTAAAAAATAATTATCCACAATACTGTTTTGAACCTATCATAAAGAAAAAAAACTTTTTACAAACAACGCGACGGATCTGCTTTTGGTGCTTCAATCTCTAGCATAATTGCACAGTTGGTAATGGAGGATTTGGAATGTGATGTAATCCCCAAATTGGATTTTTCTCTACCGTTTTTTTACAGATATGTGGACGACTGCATCACTGCCATTTCCAAAGACAAGACGGAATATGTGTTAGATCAGTTCAATAAATATCACGTAAAACTAAAATTTACCGTGGAATCTGAAGATAAATTTCCTTGACATGCCCATTCATCACAGAGACGGCAACTTGCAGACGGAATGGTACACCAAACCCACATGGTCGGGACGTTACCTCAACTACAATTCACAGCACCACATATCCCAAAAAAAATCCGTAATAATTGGGATAGCAGATCGGGCAATTAGGCTAAGTGACTCGGAGTTTGTACATGACGCAATAAATAAAGCGAAGGAGATAATACATCATAACTCTTATCCGAGAAAACTAGTCAATGCAATTTTTGAGCAAAGAAAAAAAAAACATTCGACACGAAACCAAGATAATTTTGACACTACTATACCTGAAGACAAAAAGGAAAACCAACATCTATGAATACCATATAT